>SSNS01001569.1:0-18533 GCA_006937985.1 Aphyosemion australe | reverse complement strand
AAATATGTAAGCGAGTTAGTACCTGCTAGCCACTGAAGCTGCAAATACTACGCTACTAACCAACCATAGATAACTGCTTTGGATCTAAAAAAATATTTTACATGTAAACCTGATAGCTACAATTAGTTGACTTACATTTAAACTGGAAATTTTCCCCAGAAGTAGCTGCTGCCGGCTCCTGATCACATCTGTTTGAAAATACTGCGCTGCATTCTGTGAAATTCTTGACCAAGAAAAGGCAACAAGGCACCTCTCATGTATCCTTGGTGAATTAGCTAAACGGCTGACACAGACGCCTTGCTAGCACATGAACATTGGAAACGATTGGAACACGCCTTGGCGGTTCCTGATGATGTATCTCCTAGGCAACCGGGGCGGGACCAAGGCATCAAGGCGAGGTTCCTTGCAATTGGAAAACACCCTCAATGTCGCCTTGATGCCTTGGTCCCACCCCGGTTGCCTAGGAGATACATCATCAGGAACCGCCAAGGCGTGTTCCAATCGTTTCCAGTGTTTATATGCTACCAAAGCGTCTGTCCTCCATTTGTCTGCCGTTTAGCTAACTGACCAAGGATACACGCGAGGTGCCTTGTTGCCTTCCCTCGGTCAAAAATTTCCCAGAATGCAGCGTGGTATTTTCAAAATGATGTCAAATCAGGAGCCGACAGCAGCTACTTCAGGGGCAAATAGTTGAAATGTATAAGTCAACTAATTGTAGCTATCGGGCCTATAGCTAAAATGTTTTTTTTAGATCCAAAGCAGTTATCTATGGTTGGTTAGTTGCTTAGTAGTTGCAGCTTCGGTGGATAACAGGTACTAACTCACTTACGTATTTGATTTAACCAATATACACAAATAAAAAAGTAAAAGGCTCGATATACATCTATATTGAAACTTATATGTACTACGCTACGCCACTATGCTACTATAATGGGCGGCACGTAAACAGAGCGTGTAAGCAAAAGGCGAGCTCTGGACAGCCGCGGTCACATGTGGAAAGTTTGTTCCATTTAACCGTTTTCTTTGACCAAAGAAGGACAATGTCCTCGTAAGCAAGGCGCCTTGCCTACCAAGGCATTGCCTTGGTATTCAAGTTGCATTGACATTGAGAAACACCCAGGGAAAAGCTGTCATTCGACAGCACTGTTGGTGACCTCACACTCCATGATGGGGCCCTCCCCCTCCTTCCTGACTGCTCAGCCAAAGATCAGTCGCACACTTCTTATCTGAGACCCTCCCCCCTTGCTTGAATGGCGGAACAGCAGCACGCTTCCACTAGGGCTTTTCCAACAGCACTACTTGATGTGACTCAGATGGGTGTGGCTTGGTTTGACAGCCTCTTCCAACAGCACGTTTCGATATTTTACCCCAACGTTTTACTACCTCAACTCAACTCAACTTTAATTTATATAGCGCTTTACAGACAAAGCATGCCACCAAGGCGCTTTACAGAACAGTAAAAATCAATAACATTTAAAAACATCAAAACAGAGAACAAGTTAAACAGGATAAAAACCAAGAAAACAGTATGATCAGTTACATAAAAACAATAAGACTAGTTAAAAGCCAGATCATAAAAGTGAGTTTTCAGTCTTGCTTTAAAAACCGCCAGAGAAGTTGAAGCCCTAATATAGAGTGGAAGGTCATTCCAGAGCTTTGGGCCAGCTACGGCGAAAGCCCTATCTCCCCGCGTCTTCAGGCGTGACCTCGGAACGGAGAGTAACAGGTTATTCTCAGAACGAAGCGACCGAGCTGGGGGATATGACTGGAGTAAAGATGCCAGGTAAGGTGGTGCAAGGCCATTCAGGGTTTTAAAAACCAATAAAAGGATCTTAAAACGAATTCTCATGTCAACGGGCAACCAGTGGAGGGCTGCCAGCATTTTGGACTAGTTGCAGCCTTGCTAGCGAACCCTGGCTCACACCGAATAAAACCGAGTTGCAGTAGTCCAAGCGTACTGTAATAAAAGCATGAACCACCGTCTCAAGATCATGGCGTGATAAAAATGGTTTCACTTTTGACAAACGACGAAGATGAAAAAAGGATGAAGAGGCCACCCCATTGATGTGAGTCTCAAAACAAAGCGCACTATCCAGTTTCACACCAAGGTTGGTCACTGATTTCCTTAGCTGACCATTAAACATCCCACAGTCTATCCCAGCGGTATCTGTATGACCACTAGGTGTAAACAAGACTGATTCTGTTTTCTGCTCATTCAAACGCAGAAAGTTCCCCGTCATCCAAGTTTTGATCTCAACCAAGCAATCCATGAAATTGTTAATAGAGGCAAGTATAGCTGACAATCGTCGGCGTATAGGTGAAAGTTCACCCCAAACTTGCGCAAAATGTCACCTAGTGGCAAGATGTAGATGGAAAACAGTAACGGCCCTAATATCGAGCCCTGTGGAACCCCCCATGGTAAGTGAGAGTATTTTGATGACGAATTACCCATCCTGACACACATCATCCTGTTGGTCAGATACGACCTGAACCACTCCAAGGCTAGTCCTGAAATCCCTACATAGTGTTGCAAACGATGAAGCAACACCTCCCTCGTTGTGGTTGCTAGCACGCTAACCCTGTCTAAAAAGGTGATGTCAGCAACTGTCTGTCACTGATTGGCTAGGGGGTGGAGTCACTGGTTGTTCTAGAGCTCTCTGCTTGCTGTCTCGCTGCTGCTTCCTGGTTCAGAGTCTGAGAAAAAGCCAGCGACTGAGCAGTATGTTCAACATCACCTCCATTGTTGTGCTGTGTTATGTTTCTGTGCGTCATTCAGCCATGTTTATGAATATTGGTATGATTTATGGACCAAAGAGCTGTATATGGCCCCAGAGCCACATGTTGCAGACCTCTAATAGGTTTTTTGGGAAGGTACAAATAAAGTTTTGTGGGTTTTGTGAAAAAAGGGTCCCATATTACAGTTTCTGACGAGACAAAACATAAAACCAAGCTGGAAATAACACCATTCATTTAAAGGTCTTATGAGACTTGGTTAATTTTGATCCATATGAATGCTGAACATCTTTACTCTGGTTCAGTCTTTTGAGAAGTCCTTTTCCTCTCAGTCGTCTAGCCTGAGGGTGAGAGGATGGATCCAAGCACAGAGAGCTGCATGGGAACTCTCTCCACAAGAATGCAAATGTGACATTTTGGTTTGAATAATCATTGGTTTAGACAAATGTTTTTTTGTGTGTTTTAAAGGAAAATAAAAATCTGAGTTGTCTGTGCTTCTGAAATATACAAAATACACAAACAAAAACATCCTTTTGAATTGAGAAGTGTTTTAAAGATCTAGGATAATATCAGCTTTTCACCACATGGGGGAGCTGTTGACAGATGCATGTCAGACAACATTCTGCATTTGTTTGGTTCCATTTTTAAAGGGAGTTTATGATTTTATAGTTTAATGCAGAAGATAAATGAACAAATCAACCCAACAAAATTTTAGATGAACATTATAAAAGCACCTGGCTGCTTTCACAATGATCATTCTGTCATTAAAGGATTATGTATTTCCGTTTTACTGCCAAGAGGTAGACTGAGATTTGTTCTCAAAAGTGTGGAAGAGTGAAATGAAGCATGATCAGTTATTTCAGCTAGAAGACTTGTGATGAGAAAAACAACAAAGAAGCCAATTTGATCTAATTTAAATGGTCTATATTTAGAGGCTGGTATTGATCACACCTGGGCTGTGTGGATCAATTTGCTTGCTGATTGGCCTGCTGGGTAATATCTGTGCTTCCTGGTGCTGGGAATAAAGGTCACATCTTTGTTTCACTCATCCTGTCAGCCGTCATTCATCGGACTCTTTTACATCTCCTTCTGGTGTCAGATTGTATTAATATTCACACCTCTATACAAACTGACCCCCCAGTGGCACGGAGAAAGCAAATATCGATTGTACAAAGCAGATAATACACAGGCTGATGTTGTTGTTTGAATTTGGGAGTTGAGTCTTTTCACACTTGTTAAAGGAGCATGGGGCAGGATCTGTAAAAAATGAGCATGCATGTTAATTTTTTCAAAGCTAATGGGTGATGAAGCGTTATAAACCAAAAAGAATGAGGCCACCAATGTATCGTTCCATTTTCTTGAACAGGCTGCAAAATGCGCTGCAGTTCGGTCACGATTTTCCCGCTCTGTCCTACGGATGTGATGTCAATTGACACTGCTTGCGTGTTCTCGACAGCTTCAAAACTGGAAGAAAATGTGGTTCACACTCAAGATCGGTAGGTGGCGCTAATGCACCTTAAGTTGTTTGTCAACCGCCATAAAACTCCAAAAGAAGAAGAACTGTGGGAATGGATTCTACCACAACCAGCAAATGACCAAAGCGTGGCACAAAGAAAGTTTTATCAGTGGCATCTCATGAGTCAAAAACCAAATATGGTAAAGACAGGCAGGGACCCTGCTGCCAGTAGAGATAATTACTCAAGCCAAAACTAGCACGAGTGGAAAACCAGCCAAGATCAAGAGGGAGAAACTTGAAATGACCTCCACATGTTAAACCAATCCAGCTGCCACACACCAGACATCCCCGCTCAGGTGACCACCCCAGTCTATGGGGGGAAATGCCTTACTTCTGCTAGCCACTCAGTCATCGTTCCACCAGAACCTTGTCCAGAGTTTCCAGACCAACCAGTCTATCATACCTGTCAACTTTCAGTAAGTCCACTTTCTTTACTCTGGAACCATACGCTCTCGTTCCTATTTGAGTAGCTTACCACAGTTCCTATATTAACCGCGTGTCTGTCCTACCCAACGCTAGTCATTTCCTGCTTGGGTCATACAACACGCTACAGCCGAATTCTTGCTCTAGTCTGCTCAGTCCCCGCCAGATCTTACACATAAAAACCCAATTTGAGTTTACACACTGGCATCACGTGTTCAATGTGGTCTACGAACAAAGCACAAATTCACAAAATGAAAATAAACTGCAACTGTTTGTCACTATTAAAACCAATAAGGACAAAGTCATGCTCTAAAATCATGTTTTTTGACAGTCAGGAGAAACTAAAGAGGAAGTTAAAGTAATTCAAAATTCCCTCTTCACAAATGTTTTAACAGGAGAAAAAAACTAATATCAAACGAGTTGAATGTTATTTTATGTGTAAAACGTCCTCATTAACATGTAGAAAATGATGACTAGGACACATTAATGCAATATATTTTTGTAAATATCAGGTGTAGAACAGCTGATGCAGTGAAAAAAACAAAAGGAGCGAAAAATTCCAGCAGAAACAGTAATGAAGATAATAAATCACAACTCACACACTATACGGCATGTTCACAGACCAGCTCTCTGCAGACTCTCGCGGTTATGCAGCCATAGTGGAAAACGTACTTTATTCTTCTGGGCTGGTCATCAAAGCACGATTACAGCTCACAGACCCTGTTTAAATACACACATGTCAAACCATTACATGATGCCTCAGATGAGAACCACCTGCATATTTATCAAAGGAACACATTTATCTATGAAAGTATGTAAATTAGGGTGATAGGTGGTCAACATTGAGAGGAGCCAGTTGAGGTGGCTCGGGCATGTAGTTAGGATGCCTCCTGGACGCCTCCCTGGTGAGGTTTTCTGGGCACTTTCAACCGGGAGGAGTCCCAAAGGAAGACCCAGGACACACTGGAGGGATTATGTCTCTCGGCTGGCCAGGGAACACCTTGGGATTCCCCCGGAAGAGCTGGCCCAAGTGGCTGGGGAGAGGGAGGTCTGGGCCTCTTTTCCTTAGGCTGCTGCCCCTGCGACCCGACTCCGGATAAGCGGAAGACAATGGATGGATGGATGGATGGATGGATGTATGGATGGTGGTTAACATGAGCAGCAGTCAACATACCCGATGAAATTTAGATTTGACGATTGAAATAAATGTCATGGTTGTAAGTTTAAGGGTGTTTTGTAAAGTGTTCCAGTCATATGCTGCTGCAAACCTGATGGATATGGGACTAAAGATATAGGAGTTATTGAGGATGATGAGCTTAAGACAGAGATGAAGGTTATGAAAAAGTACAAAATGGTATCATCAGCATACATGGGCAGGTTTGGAAACATCATTAATGTAGATGGAGAATAGAGTTGGGCCCAGGATGGAGCCCTGGGGTACACCTTTAGAAATAGTGAGCTCAACTCATATATTTTTCTGCCCAATCAAAAAAGGCCCTTCTGAGCAACAGACCCATGGGTTTACCACAGGATAAAACAATTAAAGACTAAATTGAAACTGATTGGAATAAAGAAACAGTAAAACACATTAAAAATAGAAGATCTGGGCTCGACGAACACCAATTTACCATTAAGATGATCCTTTCAAAGAAGTTTTTCATACTTTAAAAATAGTTTTAGTTGGTTTGGAGAAAAACCTTTTAAAGCAATTACAAGTGTTTATTAAACAAGCTTTATACACTGAAACAGATTCAGTGCAAGAAACATTGTATTCTGCTTATTGAAAGGTGTTTTACAGATTGATTACATTAATACTTATTAATTAGTTCATAAGAGAAGTCTTACTGTAAATCAGTAGATGCTTTTTTACATCATTTCTGTACACATTTTTCCTTTGCAGTAATGCTCATCATGCATTGGCACAGACATAACGAAAGGAAACGAGCAATTATTTTCATTTTCTTTTCATGTTTTTCTGTTGAAATCTGCATAAGACTGAGATGCACTAAAGCAACCAGAGCTGTATCTGCATGGCGAACACGTACCGATGCTGCTGTCGCTTATATCTTAGCTTAAGAAGAGCCAAAATGCCAAGTGCTGTGCTTAGCTGGTGGCCAAAAAGCAGCCATTAGTTTTCCTCTCTCGGGGGACACATACATACCAGACAGTAAATGTATCGCCCTGCATGGAGGCGAGCCAGTCACTACAGCGCTCTGTGACAAAATAAGAAGCAGACAACGTCTTCATTACAGTCTCCAGCTAGCTCCTACCGCTGCCTTCTGAATTTACGGTGTGTGACTGCATGACTCCAGTCTAGTCAAACCATTAACATACCTGACATGGTGGCGTGGTGACTCGGCTGCTAATGAAATGTCAATGCAGACCACCATTTAGGATAATCAAATGTTAATTGAGGAAGTGATGGATTGTGGCTGCGAGGTTTGCTGCGTATTTCTCTTCCTCTCCCCGCCTGAGACTTACTTTCTTTTCTCTGTGCTTGAATAGCAAAGTGAAAAAATATATTGGCAAAGCATGCAGAGGCTGCACTCATTTATCAAATACTCCCATAGACTTCCTGGAATGCTTCATTGAAGGTGGAAGTCCTTGGATGTTTTAAAAGCCCTGCTTCTAAACTTCCTGAAAGGCTTTTCAGAATGAGATGTTGAACGTTTTTTTTTTTGGACTTGCAACCTGCATGAAGCACCATGTACCATTGCCCTTTATTCATCTTTTTTCTATATTCTGCAGCTTTACTATATATAAGAATGAACTCTCTTGCTTCTCTGGGTAGCAGGGATGCAGATACGTACCCAGAACACACTGGGGTCATTAGTGGCATGGAGGAGAGCTGGAAAAGGTTAGCAATTCTTGCCTTTGTTAATTGGCTATCAGCATTAATGAGATGCAGCAGCAAAGAGGGTGCAAAATGTCGTTTCTCTTCACCCAAAGGCTGGAAATGCTCCAATTTTCTGTATCCGTATGGGTGTTTGTGTGTATGTGTTGTCTCCTCCTGTTTCTTTTTAGTGCAGATTCATATCCAGAGAGAAATTACTTTGTCTTGTTAACATTGACCTTTACTCTAATTACCAGAACTGCTAATTACAACCTCCTATCTTGTCCTTCCCCTCCGCACATAGAGAGTGAACATTAACTCCTGTCTCAGTCTAACTCCGCTTTAAGAACAGCTGGTAAATCATGTTTTGTGACATTTTGCAAAACAATATTCAGTCACCCAGAATGTGACGAGTCACTGTTTCCCTGATACCAAATTATTTGAAATCATTAATTAGGATTTTCAATTTCTCTGCGTGAATCACAGGACTTTGTGTCTCTGAAAATCTGAACATCAAGTTATTGTGGGTGTCTGGAAACCATCGCAAACCATTTTCAGTTTTTTTCTGCTGATTGGAGGGTGAATGACAAGAGGATGAGCAACAATAATGGGAGCAACTCAGACAGAATGACTAAGGAAAAAAAATTCAAAACCAATTCATATAAATAATTATATTTAAAACTAATGCAGCAATGTGTTTTATGTCTATGTGCCTGTGTGTATAGGTGCTAATTTGTGTTTATGTACTGGAGTCTATGTCTGTGTCTTTTTGTGCAAGAAAGTTCTACATGTTCTATCTGTGTGAAGCAATTTCAACGTGTTGGTGAGCAGATTTCTGGTAGTTTGTGAATGAGACATAAGGACAGGAAGAGGTCGCCCCACCATGACCTGGCCCCCAGGGGTCCTTTGTGCTGAGGAACCTGGAGGTTTGAATCAAAATAAAAACCAGGATATAGGGGAGTTAGCATTTACTTCCACTGTTTTAAAATCAGAACATTTGTGTCTCAAGAGCAAAAAGTGCAAAACTGTCGCATTTTCGTGAAATGATGAAATAATACAGTTTTAGGAAAAAGCACTGGTCTTTCAGTAGGGGTGGGGGTGAGGTGGGGAGTGTCTGGTTTATTCAGAAATAACTTTGGAGCTCCTCATTGCACATTGCTTAAAGGGTGTGTCACAACATGGGTAGAGAATTAATTCACACACACTTCCTGTTAGAAAAATGCTCCTAAAGGAGGCGTCGCCTGGCGGACAGAGAGAGCAGCATTGAGGCAGTGATTGACAGCACCGCCTTCAACCCCCACGCTCTGAGTTTGTCAGTCAGATAAACGAATCGTTAACAAGCACACACACACTCGCTTGTGCACATGAGCACACACACACAGCAGACTCACCGCTCAGGAGTAGAGCAGACACAGAAACTGCAGCAGGCTGGAGGATTTCCTGTCCAACGCAATCACTAGAAGAAAGGGGGGAGGAAAGGGAGTTTTTTTAAGGAGGCGAGCAGCTCTGAGCCCTAACGTGTCATAACGGCAGGTGAGTGGCCGAGCCAGCTGGAGTCCAGTGCAGTGCAGAAACGTAGTACAGTACAGACAATGTCACCTCGTACATCTTAGCCATCAGCTGTTACTGATTCTAAACCAAAGAGTTTTAACCTGAAGATGGAGATATAATTACAGTTTTGGGCTGAATTATTAAATTGTAACTCATTCACTGCCATTGGCGACTATAGTCGTCTTTTCCATTTTTTTACGGGGCGGGCATCGGAGCGAGGCCCCGCACCGTGAGAACAAACATCACGTGTCTAAAGCGGATCTTCATCCGTGAATGTCACACATCACATGATCAGGAAGCAGAAAATCAATGGATTACGAGTTTGTTTTGGGCCGCTGCTGTGAAAAAAACGATGCGCCGAACCGGAAATGCTTCTGCAGCAGCGCTTGAGCACCAGATTGTGAAAGAACGGATAACGCTAGAAATACGGCGATTCTTCCTGATGTAAGAAGTGAGTCTACTCTTTCTTTTGGTAGTTTTGGCGTTTACATGATCATAGAGCACAATGTTCTGTGACTCTTCAAAAAACAGTTCAATAAACGCTCAAAAATGCTGGCAGTCATGGGCTTTCTGATCAGAAAATGGCTGGCAGTTAATGAGTTAAGTAAGTTGCACTAAACTACTAAAAATAATGATTACACATGTTTACAGCACTATTAGACACTCATCTACACAGGTTATCAGCAAAAAAAGTTGATTTAGGTGTTACGCGCTCTTTAAATTTTATAGTTAAAATAAAACCTTTTTAATGCTCACCTGGTTGTTGTGCATGCGTTGGGTCCCAACAGGCCACGAACCTTTACAGAAATGGAAAGCGTACTAAAATTAAGTAAAAGTACAAATACTTTGATAAAACTTTACTCCAGGGCAAGAAAAATTGCTTGCCTAAAAATTTACTTAATAGCAAGAAGTAATAATAATAAAATGTACTCAAAGTAAAAGTTACTTTTATACTTTTTGACAACATGAGGACAATATTTTAACATTTTTATAGACCTTTAAATATATATTTTTTATTTAATAATAGACATGATTGAAAATGTAGCAAAGTACACTAAACAGACAATTAAAAGTAAAATTAGACTGTAAAACAACTTGTATAAATACACAAAAACTACTCAATTACTTTAACTCAAGTAAATACTGTATAATTTGTTACTTTCTGCCTCTGGACCATTAAAAGTGATCCAAATGTGTTTTACACAAATCTAAACAATCAAAGCAACATTAAGCAGCTTTG
Organism: Aphyosemion australe; assembly: GCA_006937985.1. Taxonomy (NCBI): domain Eukaryota; kingdom Metazoa; phylum Chordata; class Actinopteri; order Cyprinodontiformes; family Nothobranchiidae; genus Aphyosemion; species Aphyosemion australe. The sequence continues at coordinate 8,237 of SSNS01001569.1, read as the reverse complement.
AGTTAAAATTCTACAATATTTTTGGTTCCTATTTATTTATTTTGCAGATAATTTTCATCCAAAGACTTGCAGGTTTCCTAACATGCATGTTATTGGCCTGTGGGTGGAAACAGGATTACCCAAGAAAACCTCCACGCAGAAAGGCAGCAGCCAGGATTCAAACCTGCAACTTTCTGCAAGAAAACATTTCTACCAACTGTGCCACCATGCAGCTCTATTTCTGTTTCTCCTGCTGGTTTGATTTTTTTCCTCTGACATTCTTGATGCAATTGCTGTAAAACTCTGTAAAAATTGCTGTAAAGCTTCTCCAGTGCTTCCGTACTACAGTCTGCATGGGCGTTCTAACACATAACACGTATTTCAGTAGCTTTTGCTCAGTGTGATTCTAGCTAAAGTCAGTGGGGGGCAGTGAATATCAGGGTATAAGCTGAGGTATAGAGTCTGGTGTGGATGGAAGGTCATTTACAGTAAATTGTGATCTGCTGGATGGTGTCATGGTGACAAGTTCAGCCCCGAGCCAGAGGAGTGAGTCTGCGGCTCAGGTGAGTCTTCAGAATCCAGGCGTCTTGAGTGTGTGTGTGTATGTGTGCGTGTCTGATCATTTAGAAAACAGTAGCCTCAAAATACCAACACACTCACAAATGAATCACATCCACACACACACACACGACCTCCCTGAGACCAAAAGCAGACTCATAAATCAGCCTCCTTTCATGTTCCTGAAGGACAACGGGGATAAAATAAAACCTTTCACTCATATTTCTCCCTCACTTGTCAAAATCTATGCTGCGTTAGCCACATAAATTTGTTTACTTGTTCAGGCTGATTTACCGAGCAGCACAACACAACGTCACATGAATCATTTTCATCTCTTATTCCCTCTGCAGCGGCTTGCCGCCGCTGACAGCTCCTGGATGCATAGCAGGGAAGGTGCTGGAAGTGCAGGTTTGTGAGGCAGCAACGAGGAAGTGTTTAGTGCAACGAGCGCCACTGTTTACATCACCGGGGAAGAAGATTCTGACTCTCTAGATCGGGATTTGGATCTAAAGACGGAGCCGCTGTAGCAGAACCACTCGGCTTTCATTAGCAGAAGACATTAGACTTTGTTGCAGAATGCTTTGCAAATCTCATTAAATAAAATAAAAGGGGTTTTACGCTGATAATGAAGGGAGAAAAAGTCAATATTTATATAGTTTTTTAATAAAACTGCACTCAGAAGGAAGAAACTTGGGGAACAAAGTGCTGAAATCATAAAAGCGACTGTAACAAAAACACAGCGATGTGCGCTATCTATATCTACCACAGCTCCACTAAAATACCTGTCTGACGAACCCTTAAGGTTCTAAAAATAGAACTCATAGAGCTCGTTCCTCCTCCTCCCTCGGCCTCCAGAGACTGTTTTTCAGACAGCAATGCTGGTTGGTTTAGGGATGCTTCTCCAACGTGACTTTTAAATCAGTTCTTAATTTGTGAGGCAGGCATTTCTGGTTCTTGTGCAGGTGCTCTTCTCTCTTAACCTGATGTAAGCCTCATCTGCCCTAGATATTAGAGGTTTATACGCTTCAGTATCAGAGAAAAAGTTTAGTCAGTATTTTTGGACTTAATGGATCCTGCAACTAAAATTAACAAAATAACTGAGATCATAAAACTATTAGAATAAACTCACCAAAATAAAAACTTCCTTCTCAGTGAAAACAAAGAGTCTTCTCACAGACTGAGTCTGTTTTCTTCTTTCATTTACAATTTTTAATAAGAGATTCATAAAGAGCAATACTGAAACAACTGGACTCAATCCCTGATTCTAGGACATAAGGTAAGGACCTATACTGGTCAACAGAATTGCATAAATTCTCTCACAGTTGATTTTAAATTAGGGCTGTCAATCGATTAATCGCACGAGTGTCCATAGTTAACTAACGATTCATTTTCTTATTCAAATTTTTCTTATTTCAACTATGGAGTGGACATATATACTTTTTTAAGAAAATATGTTTATTATAACTGTACCAAACAAACATGATAAATACACTCCAGTATCCTCCTCAGAAAAAAAAATTCAAAAGTACAATTAGGCATTACCTCCCACACAATAACACCTTATATGGTTCCACCATAAGGAATCACAAAATCAACACATGTGGTACTAAAACAAGGACAAAGGGAAGAGTGTGATAAAGAACTAGGACTCTGCCTATTTAGCACATTTTAAATATACACTGCTCACAAAAATTAAAGGAAAACTTTAAAGAAACACATTAGATACATCAGATCTCAATATGAAGTTGGATATCTATACAAAAAACGACAGGGCAATGTCTTAGGAACAAAAGGATGCCAAGTCTTTTAATGGAAATAAAAGTTTTCAGCCTACAGAGGGCTCAATTGTGTAGACACCCTAAAATCAGAGTGAAATGAAGATGTGGCAGGCTAGTCCATTATTTCAAAAACTTTATTTCTGGAACTCAAAATGCTTTTCAGTATCTTGTGTGGCCCCCACGAGCTTGTGTGCATGCTTGACAACGTCGGGGCGTGCTCCTAATGAGACAACGGATGGTGTCTTGTGGCATTTCCTCCCAGATCTGTGTGAGGGCATCCCTGAGCTCTTGTACAGTCTGAGGAGCAACCTGGCGCCACCTAATGGACCGAAACATAATGTCCCACACATGTTCTATTGGGTTTAAGTCAGGGGATTGTGAAGGCCATTCAATTGTTTCAATTCCATCATCCTCCAGGTACTGCCTGCATACTCTTGCCACATGAGGCCGGGCATTGTCGTGCATTAGGAGAAAACCAGGACCTACTGCATCAGCGTAGGGTCTGACAAAGGGTTCAAGGATTTCATCTGGATACCTTATGGCAGTCAGAGCACTATTTCCTAGGCAGTAGAGGTCTGTGCGTCCCTCCATGGATATGCCTCCCCAGACCATCACTGACCCACCACCAAACCTGTCATGTTGAACGACGTTGCAGGCAGCATAACATTCTCCTTGTCTTCTCCAGACTCTTTCACGTCTATCACAGGTGCTCAGGGTGAACCTGCTCTCGTCTGTAAAAAGTACAGGGCGCCAGTGGCGGGTGTGCCAATTCTGGTGTTCTTGAGCAAATGCCAGTCGAGCTCTACGGTGCTGTGCAGTGAGCACAGGGCCCACTACAGGACGTCGGGCCCTCAGGCCATCTTCATGAAGTCTGTTCCTGATTGTTTGGGTAGAGACATTCACACCAGTGGCCCTCTGGAGGTCATTCTGTAGGGCACGAGCAGTGCACAGCCTGTTCCGCCTTGCACAAAGGAGCAGGTATCGGTCCTGCTGATGGGTTGTGGACCTTCTACGGCCCTGTCCAGCTCTCCGAGAATAACCGCCAGTCTCCTGAAATCTCCTCCATGTTCTGGAGATTGTGCTGGGAGACACATTAAACCTTCTTGCTGCAGCACGTGTGGATGTGCCATCCTGGAGAAGTTGGACAACCTGTGCAACTTCTGTAGGGTTAAGGAATCGCCTCAACAGCTCTCCTATTCGTTGTCGTTGGGGATCCAGCGCGCATGCGCCAGTTAGCCCGTTTTAAGTCAATGGTAAAGATTGCTGCGACTGCGAGAGGACACGTGACAGGAAGTACGTCAACGTTTCGGTTGTGTTAAAAGTATTAACTTTATTAAACTACAATTAAATGCAGATTACACACAGCACTTACAGCCCATAAGGTGTATAGATCGTTTAGTTTAAATTTGATGTTTTTTTAAATACATTTTGTGATTCCTCTCTTCTTCTTCCTCTTCCTGTGAGACTGGTGGGGCGGCGCCCTAGCGCCCCCTATGGACGAGCCGCCACTGGTCTTTAGACAGGAAGACGCTCTCAGCGACACAGATAAGCTGTAGAACGTTAACCATGAGACTCGTTTAGCTCACATTTGCTGAAATTTACAGAAATCCAAATGTTGGCCTGAAATACGGTTAAACCGTCAACATTACTACAGCAGCAATGGATGAGTAGTTCACGTGGTGCACAGGAGTTTGAAGACTAGTGTGGAAATGTTTGTTGGCCCTGTTGATCCAAGGCTGTGAGGAAAACGAGCTGGATGTACAAAATGGCTCTTGGTGAGCAACTAACACAGTTTAATCCAGAATCAGGCATTTTAGAAACACCACGAGCATAGAAAATGAGCATTTTTCTGGTGATTCCCTTGTTCTCCTGGGGGACTTCAACACTCGTGTGGGCAACGACAGTGAGACCATGGCCCTCATTTATCAAACGTTCGTAGAAACGGTCCTGTATTCTAATGCGTGTGGTTTCTGAGCTTGGCCATGTCTACAGCTCACCGCTCCACCGGTCAAATGCAGAAAAAAAAATTTCACCTGTGTGTGACGACTGAGATTTTAACTTTATTCCATCCTATGAATGAAATTAAGAATGTTCGTACGAATGGCCCAAATCTTGCGCAGTGGCCACTCGTAGGCATGTTCCTCCCAATCAACTGTTGATAAATCCCACCCGTGCGTACCCAGGTGCTTGTGTCCGTTCACAGTCATTTACATAGAGAAACACCCTCAAATAAACATATTTGGTCACACCACATCCTCAGCTCATGAGGGAATCCCAGTGTTCCTCCCAAAAAAACAAAACAAAACAGACTTTATTGGCAACAAGCTCAAGGCAATGAACCCTGCTGAAAAATCTATCCTAGACCAGTATAGCTGGTTATCAGCATATGTTGTGTTTTGGTGCTGGTTTAGCTGGTGGACCAGCGTACAATGCTGGTCCAGCATCCCATCACCCGCATTCCATGCTGGACTAGCAAATCAGCACCAAAACACAACATATGCTGGTTTTTCCAGCAGAGTTTGCCAAAGTAGAAGAGAACCAAACAGGTTGCAGAGGTTGTAAACGTGGTCAGGATCCCTGTCAGGAATAAAAAATGGTTCCACATAAAACTGAATATGATAAATCGTAGCGTAACCGTTTGACATTTACAGTTTACATTTAAGGAGTTGTATGCATGTTCTCTCTGGAGTTAGTTTTGTTGTTTGGTAGTGTTTGTTGTCTGAGAGTACAGCCTCTTCTGAGCTGTCATTCAGTTTGGTTACCTTGGCAACACATGTATGTTTGGGGAGCAGAGGAGGTTCTGGGGGCTTCTCGTAGTTGTCAAAAATGGAATGTGGACTGGAATTGGATTGGTGTGGTTTGTCTGTCGCTCCACATTGGGTCCTAAATCACGGGATAGCTCCAGAAGGATCTCCTCCAGGAATCAGATCAGTGAGCTCATGGAAGACACATTCCCTCTGGAGCGCACGCTTTGCCAAATCCTCCAATAACAGAAGATCAGCCATGCTACAATGTCAGATTCCCGTCGGTCACAGATGTCTTTTATAGGTTTTAACGCCAGTTATGGGATAAAGCTGATTTTCCACGGACAGAATTATTTATTGGGTAAAAATATTTTCTGGATGAGGAACATATGTGGATGACTGAGACCTTCAGTGTTGCAGTTCCCCCGTTCTACCACTAGATGCTGTTCGTACGCCTGGTCAGAGCTGTTCTTATATCCCTTGGAGGTCCCATTAAAAAAAACGACATTGGGGACCCTTAGCACAAAAAAATGTCCTTGATAAAAAGGTATAATTAAAATTATATAATGTTTCATAAGACAGATTTTTTTACACAGATTCCATCCTTGGCTTCAGCTCTCACAAAACATAATAAAATAGTTTTAGATTTAACTCCTTTAATGTCAGGTTTTATTAAAAAAATTTGCATTGTAAAAAAACAAAATAACACTGCCTGCACAAAAAAATGCACGAGGGACTTCTATGGGATATTTAGGAGCATTTCTACACACAAGTACAAAATGGTAAATACCACACAATACATAAAATCATTCCAACGCAAGAAATAAGCACAGATTTGTCTGTAAGTATGGTTGATAAATGAGGGCCCTGGATAGGTGTCTTTGAGAAGTAAAAAGTTCCCTCAATGATCACCATCATGACTGCAGCTCTCCTGGTCCTCTTGGTCTTCTGCCTCATGTTAGAAGATCACAGCACACTAGCACAATGCTGATGGGGTCACAGCCACATGAGGCCAGCATGACAATAATGCACCACAGCCTTGCTAAGGAGGTTTTATGCAATGGGACAAAATCCAGATGGGAAGCTGTTTGTACATAAAAATAAAATATTAAAATCACTTTTAAAAAGTCACATTAAAAACTGCAGGTGTGAAGTGATATCTGAATCCAGAGCTCGTCATGTTTAGCACGTTTTCTTCTGGAAAACTACTATATGCACCACGATCAGCAGGGAAACAACATGATTGCTGTTCCTGGTGTGACCTCCTACCTTTACTGTGACATGAAATGTAAACACACTCAGTTAGTCAGACGTCTGTGACTCATGGAGAGCTCTCCTCCAGACAATCAGAATTCAGAACATTAACAACCTGCCAGGAGAAGCCGTGTGTCAGAGACGATCTCAGCAGGACTGAATTCCTCCGAGCCAAAAAGGAGATGTTTGCAACGAGGAACTGCAACAGCTCTCAAGGATTTCTGATAATCTATTAAACCGAGCGTGCTGCTGAAGGAAGCAACGTATTAACTAGAATCAAAACGCTGTTTAACCCTTCTGGCGGCATGTTCGTTCGCAAGTCTGGATCTCATTATATTAACACACACATGCACACACACTTATTTTTTAACACAAGGCTCTTTCCCCTTTCTTGGCCACAGCACAGACCCCAGGATCACATCATTTTTGAGGTGCTTTCAGAAGTGTTTCTGCTGCTCTCATTCTTTATTCCTCTAATTGGTGCTACCTGGGGCGGAAACCGAAAAAAAAAACAAAAAGATGAGTGAATGAAGACAGGCGAGTGAAAGCTGAGTGAAAGAGTCAAATACACCGTCTACAGGTGTGTTTAAAAGAAACTTTTTTATTTGAGTTCTATACCTTCCATTAAAAGATGCTGTGAAGAGATTTTCCCGACAACGGCTCCAAAACACGGAGCGGAGAAGAACTGAAGATCGCTGGGAGCTTATTTCTTTTGCCAGGAGAGATCATAGAGAGAGAATGGTGCAAACTTTTCCTGTTGACAGGTGCTATGATTTAATCATTTTATTGTGTTCTCCGATGCTGGACATTTTATTTCTAGATGATAACACAGATTTATAACCCCCTCCAAGAAAAAAATCTGGGAATATACCAGGGGGTTTGGAGCACTTAGCTGTATTGCTAAATCCACAAAAGGCAACGCAGCTTTATTTGTATAGCACATTTCATACACAGAGGCGATTCAATGTGCTTTCCAGGAGCAAGAACAGCAAAATTAACGTAACAGCATAATTAAAATACACATTTACATACACAAATTAATTTAAGAATCAGATAAAAGGCTAAGTTAAAGGGTGAGCAGTTACAGTGCAGAAGGTGCAGCAAAAGAAACATTCATTCATAGGCTGATGAATGCATGAAAGTTGAAAAGTTACTAGAGTTGGGGCACATTTTAGTTCATGAGGAAGATGATTCCATCTGTGTGCAGCATAGTAGCTAAAAGCAGCTTCACCATGTTTGGTTCTGACCCGAGGTTCTACCAGCTGACTGCTTCCTAAGGATCTCAGAGCCCTGCTGGGTGTTTATACTGTAAGGAGATCCAACATGTAGTTTGGCCCCATGCCATTGAGTGATTTATAAACTAGTAGAAGCACTTTAAAATCGATTCTGTAGTTTACTGGTAACCAGTGTAGAGATTTAAGAACAGGAGTGATGTGCTCGGTTCTCTTGGTTCTTGTTAAGACTTTAGTAGCAACATTCTGAATTCAAAAGCATGGTCCTTGTATGTTGTAGTACAGGCATATATTTAGGCTTTGCTACAGCATAAGATTTATGGTCAAGAACCATTGTTACAACAAAGAAATAATCAGCCAAACATAAATGTTACATTTTGTGCAAAATTTAGTTGGAGACACAAAATTGAAGGAATATTCAAATATTTGTTGAAAATAAATTAATTTAGGGCTTAGAAAACTTTTGTTTGGACTAAAACTGCAGAAAACAAACAGAAAAAAACTTAAAACCTTTGCACCAAATTCACACAAATGTGCAAACTTTTAGTCATAAATGATTTGCAATTTATCCCATTTTTATGTGTAACTTTGTCACCCTGGGAATGACACATTATGTGTAAATTAAAGAGTTCCATACTGATTTTAGATGCCTGAGGTGAATCTTTAAAAACAGATTATTTAAACTGTGAATT
>SSNS01001568.1:0-18536 GCA_006937985.1 Aphyosemion australe | reverse complement strand
GGGTGAATGACTGGTTGTGTTGTAAAGAGCCTTGGGGGGTTGTAGAACCCTAGCAGGTGCTATCTGAATTACCATTTACCAACATCCTAATTAGGTTTCTTTCTGTTTTTTGGAGGACGGGGGTTGTCATTTGTTTTGTCATTTGTTAAATAATACGATTCTGACTCACTCGTCTCCACTCGTAGAAGTAGGCGATGTCCATTAGTGTGTAATAGTCCTTTAAGGGTTCATCGCCGTACAACACCTCCACCTGAAACACAAAACCCATTTAATCCTGTCAGCCTCCACACAACTATACGTATTTATTCATACCGACCAACAGAACCTCTTGTTTTTTTAGATGCTTTGTTTATTATTTGTCAAATAATTGATGTAAAAAAACCTTGAAGAACAGCAGATTTAATAAAAATACCCTACAATGTGATCGTTCAGACCGATCGAGGAAGGACCCGACCAGCATGGACCGGGTAGGATGGGTCCTCACAAGGATGCTGCGCCTGAATTTGGACACAGCCAACGTCTACAACTCATCGGTTTCACAGATATTGAGCTAAAATTTGGTTTGGTGGCAGCTGCAGGTGTTGGGTTTTTTTAGATCATATTTTCTGTGTTTGGTCGCTCCCATTATAATTTAAACACGGCTTGCATCAGAGTCTAGTGTGAACGGTCCACACCCTGAAGTGCACAACGATGATGTCGTCACACGACGCAGCACGCTACAAATATGGATGTTTGTGTGTTTGAAGTCTGAAGCTGTGATCAGTTTATGAAGGAAAACTCGTTTAATTCATCGTTTGTTTACGTCTGATTAAAAAACCCAAGTGCTGAACCTGCATTGTGAACGTAGCCATGTTTTCCAGATGTGACTGAGATGGTTAATTCTCTAGATCTTCAGCTACAATCACACTGCAGGAAACGGCGACATATCCGACCCAGCTTACTTTCACATTTGGTCCTAAATCAGATTCATATCAGATGTTTCTCAAAGCGATCCTCGGTCTGAACGATCACGTTCAATTTTATCAGACATTTACGTCTTTGACTTGACAGGATTCACAAATCATAACTATACGTAAGAATCAGAAAAAATAGCTGAAGACCTGCAGTGGGAACATGGATGGCAGCATATACAGGTGAAACTGGAAAAATTAGAATATGGTGCAAAAGTTCATTTATTTCACAAATCAACACTAAAAGTGAACCTAAAATATGAGATGGACTCATATTTCAGCCTTTATTTGTCATAATTGTGACGATCATGGCTACAGCTGATGAAAACCCCACATTCAAAATCTCAGACAATTAGAATATTGTGAAAAGATTCAATATTCTAGACTCAAAGTGTCACACTCTGATCAGCTAATGAATCCAGAACACCTGCAAAGAGTTCCTGAGCCTTTAGATGGTCTCTCAGTCTGAAATAAACGGACTTTTGCACCATATCCTAGTTTATCCAGTTTCACCTGTATTCCCCTAAGGCGACATTTTCAGACGGTTTTAAGTTGGATCAAATGTCTCGGTCTGACTGCTGCTGGTAAGTTACTGACTGATCAATCAAAGCTCACTTTAAAAACAAACTTTCCTTTTGTGTAGCCCTAAGGCACTGAAAAGTTTAAAGGTGTGGTTCACTCATTTTAATCAATACATCTGCAGAGGTCTCTGGAAAGAATGAATGCCTTGCAAGCCGTACTCGGGCCAAAAAAGTCCAGAAACGCTTGGATCAGCACAGACAAGTCTTTCTGCAGCAGAGAGCGGCACAACACGGCAGGATTTGGAGTCTTATTTCCTGATATTTTGGACGTCTTGCCTCAGATTGGATTACAGCAACGTGACTACCACTGACGTGCAACGTTGATGTTTTATCTCCACAAATAACACAAGCCTGGAGGAGTTCTGCTGTGTGGTGGTGTTGCTAATGCTAACGGTTAGCTTCTACTAGCCGAGGCGTTCTCTGCTGTTTTCTGGACGCTAAACCAACAACAGCCTTCCCCGTCGTGAGTCAAGATGGGTGAGTCCATGAATGTTAAGTGACAGTGTGACGTAGATCTGTCAGGATTTTCTAATCCTAGATTTTCGTCTATTTTCTATAGAAGCTAATGCAGGAGATAGGTGTAGGAGACTATTTTCATGTTCAGCCTGCATGAAAAACTCAGAGTGACTGATTATTATCAGAAATAATAATTAAAAAATGTTTTTTCAGTGAACCACACCTTTAAGTAATGACAAACACCATTACAGCTGCTGCTGCGTATCGGGTAGAACCCAAACAGCACCCGTCCCTGTGTGTGTGTGTGTGTGTTTACCCGGTAGTTGTTGGGTATATCCATTTTGCTCCTGAGGAACTTTGCTAAGTGCATAACGGACATGGCTGCCGGGCACTGCAGGAAGCGTTTCCCATTGGACTAAAAACAGAAATGGGACATAAAATCAATGGAGGAACGTTAAACCGACCCCGTCTGACCCGTTTAACCACTGTTACCTTTTCTCCTTCCAGCTCTGATCGCTGCCTCTCGCTGTTTCTGCTGGAAATCATCAAAACAGAAAATAAATCCTTTAACAGGGCAGCAGATCAGCGACACACAGTGGAATTCCCTGAAACGTGGGACTCACTTGTTCCTCTCGTAGAACTGTATGGACAGACTGATGATCTCATCCTCTGCTATGTTGAACGTCTCCACCACTTCGCCCGGTTCCAGAACTCGGTTCTCTGCGTAAAAGTCTCGCCTCCGCTTCATCTCGTCTGGGTTCGGAGAAGAAACGAGCCGTTAGACAGAACCACGGAGCAGAACCAGGCTTCAGGGTTAAAGTGTTTACCTTTGAAAAGCCCCGGAACCAACTTATAAACTATATCTTGGAGAGTTTTATCCGATCTTGAAGAAAGGAAGAAGGAACGTAGAATTAGACACTGCGGTCAGATGTGTTTAAATCCACGGAGAGAGGGCCTGGTTACCTGATGCTGAGCTGTGGACACGTCTTGTGGACCTGGACGTCACACCGAGGACAGAACTTATTTGTCTCGAGGAAGGCGACGATGCAGGTTTTACAAACTAGACAGAAACGAGATTCCTGTTAGTGAGGAAACACTTTCTGGCTTTTTTTTGGTATTTTTCAACTAAACTAATTGTGACAAATTGTTAAAAATCAAACATATTTCAGAAGATAAAGCCTCTCTGGTGGGATCTCAATGCTTTCCAAGCTAGTGTAGGGATGTAATCCTTCCAGGATGATGGAAGAACCCTGGCTGAACCACCTCAGCTGGTCCAAGAGGTCGGATCACCCGTTCAGAAGCTCATCAAGCTCTGCAGAAGCCCGTTAATCACCTGCTGATTAAAATCAGGTGTGTGGGAGCAGGGAAACAACTAAAACATGCTGGATACTGGCCCTCCAGGACCAGGACAACCCAAACCCTTAATAGCAATAGCATGTACCAACATCAGCGATGCACATAAAACTATCAGACATATGCATAATCAAGGACCCATAGACCAGATTTATGGCTCTTTGTTTTGCTTTGTTCCTTCAATTCTAGTAAATAAAGATTTTTTTTAATAAATATGAACAAGTTGCATCTTTGCACCAGTCTGCTGCTAACAAAGAGCCCCAAAAACAGACAAGACAGCTATTTAAAATGTTCTTTGTTGTGTCACAACTCCGGCTCATCCCTTGAGTGTTGCTGTTTATGTTGAAAGCGTTCAGGGGCAAAAAGTCTCCGGAGGAGCTTCAGAGAACACAAAGAACTGTTGATTCTGACTCACTTCAGCTGGTTTATGTGTAATAAATGTTTCTACCAATCAGACACAACATTAAAACCACCTGTGATGACTATTGTGTGATCAGGGCAACAACTTCTGGGTTAAGTCTCAATAGGATTTCCTTGTGGAGGTCAATTCTTAACCTTTAGAGTCAAAAATGTGACTGAAATATCCATTAACAGTGTGTTTCTGTGGTGGCTCAGCGGTGTGTGTGTGTGTGTGTGTGTGGTCCCTGGACCTCTGCAGGCCTGCAGCTAGCAGGTCTTGTGAGGAACTTACAGGAGTGCAGACACTCCACGATGGTGGTGGCATCGATCAGGTATCCGGCGCACAGCGGACATGTGAGGAGCGGGTTCAGATCCGTGATCTTGACCCGGTTCGGCTGCATTTTCTCCATCTGGACGGGACCTGGAGAGGAAGCACATGCAGCCTGAATGTTAAATGTGTCTGATTGCGTCCAGGTTGCTGCTGCGTGTCCCGTTATCGTCCTTGGGACAGCAGCCTGTGAAACCACAACAAACCGATGCAAAACAACCCGAACGGCACGCTGATTTTTTGTCAGAGGGGGGGCGGTTGTTCGTAACCAGACCGAGAGCAGCGGAGGTTCGGGATCGCTCCTGCTGCCCGGCCTCCGGATCGTGCACCAGCTCCGCTCCTCGAGCAACAAAGAGCGGCTCCGTTTCCTCCCGGAGCCCCGCCGTCCGAGCGCACGATTCCGGTCCGACACCGACCGAGGGGCTGCAGAATCACACTGGTACACAAAGCAGCCATCTTAAATTCACTGACAGGCTCCGCATCAGGAGAGCGAACAAGAGACTCGAATCTTCCACCGTGCGCTTCGTGTGCGCCTCCGCAAACGTCGGCGCGACAAAAGAGCGGCTTTACGGAGCTCTCGGTGGCGCTTCGGTCCTACCTTATCGGACACAAAAGTTCCCTCCGCTGCTCCCGGACAGGACCGGACCCAGATCACTTATTTGCACTTGGACAGAATTATGCAGCGGCGCCAGAAAATGGCTTTTTTCAGCCCCGTCGGAGGACTGCCCATTTTGGATCACGTGACTTTATTTTGTCTCCTCGCTGATCGGGCCTGAACAGGGAGTCTGGATTCTCCGCAGGCCCGGATTCGCTCCCAGCTCGGTGTTTCCCCTCCGCTACAGGCCGCGCACGGCTCCTTTTATTCCGTCACCGCTGCTGCTGGGGTTCAGGCAGCAGGATGAGGACGGATCCGCTCCGACACGCCCTCAGATCGTCCCAAAACCCGGAGGAGAGACTCCAGTCAGCTCCGGAGGGCCTGCAGGCCTCAGGAGTCCAGGGCCCCAAACCCACAGCACATCACAAACACTCACTTTTATTATTAATATATATTAAAAAGTTTATTTAAAAAGGATTTTTCCATATAAAAAGATCCCTATATAAAAGAAAATACAACAGAAATAAACTACTGGTTTATTGTTCTGATTACCACACCTGGTTTGTGTTTATAAACAAGGTGTCACAATCTTTGATTTTTTTAAATTAATCTCTCCTATAGTTTTGGTTTATTTAAAATAAAAGTTATTTTTATTGATTCACCAGGCAAAACACAAGTAGTGAAGCTTTCTTAAAGCTTTAATGAGATTAATCACAACTGCAGTCCACAAAAATAAAAGCATTTTTATAATATTTGCATCCAGAGGAAAATGAAATCTTCAGGTAACCTCATGGATACATTTTTTTCTTTTTAGCTGTTTTTCCAGCTTTAAAACACAAACTAACTGCAGAAAATGGGATTTTTCTCACTATAAAAATGTGAGATCGTGTGATATCCTTCACCCTCAGACACTCATTCACCTGCCTCTCATTCATGTCAGGAGAAACAATAAAACACTCTCATTTTATTATTCTAAGTTAACTCGTGAGCATGAACTACCCTAAAAACTGTTTTTCATTTAAATGCATGGGGGGAGCAGTTTTTCCTGCACACCAGCAACAAAAATGTATATTTTTAAGGCTATTTGTTCTTCTGTTTCAAAGTTTTCTCTGCAAGACTTTTAATCACACCCTTGTTAAATCCTGTGCAGTTTGGATTTTATGGTCACCACTCTTTGAAATCATCAAAACAACTAATTTTTCTCTGTTTCTTCATTTATTTTTACAATAAATGTTTACCAAGTAAATGATTTCCCTCAACTGCCCTGTAGGGGTCCCTCAAGGGTGTTTTCTTTGTGTTTCATATTAATGATGATGTAGATCAGAGATTCCCAGCCCTTCTTTAAGGATTGGTATTGTTACTGCTCAGACATAATGAGGCTTTTTATTTTATTTTTATGACTTTTAATGCAGTTGACCTGAAAGGTCACTATTCTGAGTGTTTCAAGTGGTTCTTTGTTCCAACACACCTATTTAAAGGGAACCTATGCAGTTTTGGCTTGTTTTTAGCACCCCCTAGTGTCCGTTAGTGAAACCAAAAGTGAAACTTCTCTCCTCGCTGTGCGTTCGTCTTTTTAACACCTTAATCTAACTGCTGAAATGTCTCCTCAGCCTTCATTAGTGTCTACAGGAGCGGTTCACCACTAAATCAAACACATCAGCTGTGTTCATGATCTAAAACATGCAGGAAACATGCTGGAAGCAGACTGCAGCACCAGGTATGTCAGCTCAATTTTATTAAGTCCAACAGGGACAGACCGGCAACTCTGAAGTTGCAAGTGTGGTATTCTGGCCACAGAGGGCAGTGGGGGTCTGAGTGACATTTCATTAACCATGTAAAGTGTCATTTTAGCACATACTGGCTCAAGAAATTCAGAGGAGCCAGTTGAGGTGGCTTGGGCATAGTTAGGATGCGTCCTGAATGCCTCCCTGGTGAGGTTTTCTGGGAGGAGACCCAAGGGAAGACCCAGGACTATGTCTCTCAGCTGGCCACGGAACACCTTGGGATCCCCCCAGAAGAGCTGGCCCAAGTGACTGGGGAGAGGGAAGTCTGGGCCTCCTTCCTTAGGCTGCTGCCCCTGCGATCCGACTTCGGATAAGCGGAAGAGAATGGATGGATGGATGGCTCAAGAAAATTATTTAAAAATATGAAAATGTTGCATAATATGGCTTTAAAATCAATGGGTGATTAGCAGGTTTCTGATAAAATTGAGGACCAAGATGAAACATGTAAAAGGGAGTTTTCCTCTCCACTGTCGCTACATGCTTGCTTAGTATGGGGATTGCTGTAAAGATACTACTAGTCAGTGACTTGATGCAATATGCTGGGTTCCTTATATGGGAAACGTTTTACTGATAATGAACTGAACTGTATTGGAATGTTTACTTTGTGAAGTACCTTGAGACGACTCTTGTAAAACTACAACACTTAGACCCTTCAAACCTGAACTAGATTATTTTACAATAATAACAGAGTTATTCCTAAAACACAGTTGGTATATGAAACCTTTATTTGATTGGCAAAAGTTAAAAGAAGGCAGATTCAGCTATCAATGTAGAATAATCTAGTCCAGGTTTGAGCTGGACCAGTTTCAATGTGTTTCAGATGCCAAAAACACTCTTTAATAAACTCTCAAAACAACTATGTTTTAAGGATTCTATTATAACGTAGTCCAGGCCTAAAGAGTCTAAGTATTGTACGATTAGAGCAGATTAAAGATGCTCAGAGGGTGGAAAATTAGCTGGAATTACCCTTTTTGAATTTGAAATTAAGAAAGGGAACAGAGCTGAACTTTGTCTATTTAATTTCCAATTTGTGCACAAAAAAAAAATAATAATAATAATAAAGGAAAAGGAAAACCAAACAGCATGAAATATTCACTTTAGTGTCCTGGGCATACAGGGAAAGCTGAAATTGGAGAATAAATAAAATTTAAAAAAAGATTAACTTAAAAAAATCATGGGTTTAAGTTGGCTGCTGACAGGGTATAGAAATAAAAAAATTAATAAATAAAACCACTGAAAAGTAATTCTACAGTAGAATAAAGCAAAATTCAACATTTTCTGACAAAACAATAAAATTAAAGAATCTAATGTGAAAATCTCTGACAAGTTCAGTATCATATAATTCTGTAATATCCAATCGTTTTTTTATTCCTTTTTGTAATTTAATTACCTAATCCAGATTACATGTAATCTCCTGCTGCCCAGTCAGATTAAAAATGGGAACCCCTGCAGTTCCGCTCACGGCCTGCCAGGGGGCGCAGCGCAGACGCCATCTTGAGGAGACCCTATAAACGCATCGCTCGTCTGGCGGGCGGGCTGATAACCGTCTCCGGCTCACCATGAGAGGATAATTCACCTCCACATAAAACGCCTCCGCGCCGGTTTCAGGTCGCAGGCTTCCCGGGAGGACGTAGAAGAGCTGCTTCACCGCCGCGGGGTACATTTTCTTGAAACGAAGGCGGCTCCGCTGTGGCCCGATGGCCGGCTAGCTGCTCGGGAGGAGGAAGGGTGGTGACGGCGCAGAATGCTCCGCCGCTGACTCCCAACAGCAAAACATCATCCTACACACAGACTCTCCGTGGGCTGGACGGCGGCCACGATGCGCCCGTAGATTCTGTTTACACGTCGTTTTAAGTTTGCGGTTTTCGTTAGGGCGCGTGAGCCAACATGTCATCCAACTGCACCAGCGCAGCGGCCGTCAGCGCCAGCAAAACCAAGACGAAAAAGAAGCATTTTATAGGACAGAAAGTCAAGTTATTCCGTGCAAGCGAGCCCATTCTCAGCGTTTTAATGTGGGGTGTCAACCATACGGTAAATACATCTTCATCCTCTCCTCCTGCTAGCTTGTGTTTTGATTTTTAGCTGCCTCGTTAGCCAGCTGCCCTCATCTGTCAAACCAGCTTTGATGCTCCCAAACGCTCGCCTAATCTTTACGTTTCATGGATGTTTACGCACGGTTGAGTTGTAATCTGATGGTTTTCTGAGTGGTGGAATGTCTGTTTTCACTTTCATGTGAGAGCTGTGGTGTTATTTCCTTCCTGTTGTGCATTTTTGCAGCGATTTGGATTGCATTTGCGGAACGCTGCTGAAGTTGGTTTTCGATTCTGCTTTCAGGGAAAAGGGTCATTTCAAAATTTTATGGTGATTAAATCCAATTAAGGATAGTTCTAGATTTAAAATAAACAATTTAAACTGAGATAATCAGGATTATAATCTTACTTTGATTGTAATATTTAGCTAAAATATAATCTATGCAACATTTTCATTTATAGAAACAAAAAGAGCACAGATTAAATGTTAATGGAACAACATAATCCGAATTTGAGCATCCTGTGTTCTGTCTGTTCTTTTTTTATTCTATTATTAATTGTATTTATAATTTGTTCTGAGGTGGTTATAATTCAGAAAACGATGTAATGTCCCTTTAACCAGCTACCTGGTAGGTTATGTGAATGGGAAGCCAACTTCAGCATCAGATCTGCTGAACCTCAGAAAATCTGCACGTCCACGAGTTGTGGATTATCAATCATCTGGGACCAGAGGATGGGGATAATCTGCCATCATAGATTATGGATTCTGAAGGGTTTTGCGGCTGATTCGTGAGCTGCAGCTGTTGTGCAGGCATGATGTGGGAGGGGTGTGACGGGCAGCTGGAGCAGCAGGTTACACAGATTTTCATTGTTAAAAATAAAATACCTGCTCTAAACCTGTATTTACAGCAGCCGCGGTTCGCTCCTCCATCCCTTTGCTGCAGTTCATTCCATTACATCATTTTACTATAAATAGAGCAGAAAAATCTATCACATTCACTTTTGGCTGAGGCTGCTCGTGGCTATGAAAAGCTCTGTGAAAGGCAGGTTGGACGTCCAGTAATGGATGGATTGGGTTGCACAAGCAGTTTGGATTTGCCTAATGTGCAGTAACTGTTACTCTTCCAGAGTTCGTCTCATGCGTGAAAAACGGCCTCTCAGGCATGAACAGATTACTGAGCAGACCTACTTGGCAAAGGCGAGGAGGGAAGAGAAGGTGGGGGTCTTTTAAGGGAAAGTCCTGGGTTTATTCCAGAGGTAAAATAAATGGTTAGAAAAGTGTTTAAACAGCCAAACCGAGACACAAAAGGTATGTAAATGACAACACGTGATCTCAAGAAAGCTTTAAAAATAAATAAGAGGGAAAGTGTTGACAGTGTGGCGTAAAAAGATCGTAAAACGAACAATGAAAATATGTAAAATGACCCATAAATGTCCAAAGAAGAAATATGGCCAAATGAAAAGATAAAAATCGGTTAGAAATTCACAAAATGTGCAGTGAGACAATGATTTCAATAAATGAAAAGTGCTAAACTAATCTGAAATTTATGTTTTTTTTTCATGTTTATTTCATTTTAATCAATATACAAAAATCAATTTCTAAAACCAAAATGAAAAGGGGACAGAAAGAAGAAAAAACCTATGTTATCTGCCCCTTTTAACAATAAAAAACAATACAACAAAACAATATAATTAATAATATGTTGTTCTTGGTCTCTTATCACCATTGTTTTAAGGTGTCCTTGTGTATTGGAAGGCATTTTAAATATAATATATTATTATTATTATTAGGGGTAGCCTGATATATCGGGCCGGTATTTACCGTTTTCTTATACATCTGTATCAGACGATATTTGTCCTTAAAGCCGATTTAAAGCCAGGCACATCCTCGGGCAGCCCGGTGCTGTTGCAGAATTTAATTTAAATGTATTTTTACATTCACTAATAACATCTGCATAATAAATACTCTAAATTAACTTTATTTAGATGTCTGACTTTAACACTGAGAAGTGCACAAAGTTCAGACTTAACAGTTAGTTAAATTCAGAGTTCAAACACTGATTCAGCTTCAGAAATGTTGTTCATCAATTGATATTAGTGACAATTTAGCATGAAAATAAGGTGCAAAACGTCTAGATATCGGCCACTCACTGTTGCTAAGGTCTTTGGAAGGTTTTACTTCCAGAATTGTAATTTTCATGTTGATTCCAAATAAAAAATGCCTTCTGCTATAAATAATTCTGAGACTAACTGGAATCAGCAGGTCTGAAATCGGTATCGGCCTTCAAAAGCAGAATCAGTGCATCTCAGTTTTTTTCTAATTACCACATTTTATTTTCTGAAGCTTCTTTTCCATAATATTTAATTGTTTTTGTTTTCAAATTTAATAAAGTTTTAACCCATGAACAGTCAAATGCAGCTGTAGCATATCTAGTTTATAGAGTTGGACGATCAGCTGTTCTGCATCCTAACATCACATGTGTGACATATTTCTATCAAAATGTTTTCTTTTGACTTTGTCTGCTGTGGGATCAGTTTTGTGGCTTCCATGTGAATATTTAAAATCAGAAGGAATCTGTTTCCTCAAACCTTAATAGAAATAAACAAATGGGACAACCCCGATCGTCCAGGCTCCATCACATGAACTCCGGCTAATCGCTGTGAGAACCGTAAATAGCTGCAGCTCGGTAAACAAAGTGACGCTGCAAATCAAAACGCCTGCTGCTGCTGAGGGATTAAGGCTTCGGCTAATGTTGTGTTTATCACTGCAGCATCTTTGGTATTCAGTGGCTGAACTCTGTGTGTGTGTGTCTGTGTGTGTGTGTGTGGGTGCAGCACACGGGGCCGGTGATTGGAGCTGTGGGTGTGAGGCCGGTTGAAAACATCAAACAGACTTCACATCAAAGCCCTCCTCCTCCAGTCACAACTTGGAAGCACATTTAATGGCCGCCCGGCATAGATGCTGGAGAAACGCTGCATGTTTAGTCGTTTTTAATGCAGCTGTATTACCTGCAACACTACTAGCTGTTTTTATCATTGAGTTTAAAATGAACAAGAGTAACACGCACCACTATCTGTTTGCAAACCGCTGCATCAGCGTTCATGTTTAGTGATTTCCTTCATTGGTGGTGTTTCTCTAAAGTTTGTGCAGAATTGATTCGTGTCTAGGAACTAAATTGTGTCGTTTGGTTGCTGTTTTGTTCTTAGCAGTAATAAAATCCTTTCCTAAAGTTGAAACCACATATTTGTTTGGCTGTAAATCTTCTCCATTAACAGATTAATCCTCATTCCTGCTTATATTTGTAAATATTGAGTCACGTTAGCATGAGGATCAGCTGTTCTGCAACTTTTCTGACCTCTCTCGCCCTTCTCTCCTCTCTCCTTCAGATTAACGAGTTAAGTAATGTGCCTGTACCAGTTATGTTGATGCCAGATGACTTTAAAGCCTACAGTAAGATCAAAGTGGACAACCACCTATTTAACAAGTGAGTATATGAGTGTTTATTAGCCAGGTTAAACCCTGCACTGCCGCTGACTCACCTAGGTGTTGTGTGGTGTTTTGTAACCTCCAGTAGAATTGGTCTGTGGTGTTGTCCTCTGCTTATCTGGGTTAGGGTTGCATGGGCAGTAGCTAACCTCCGCCCACTCCTCTGGTGTTCCCGGGCCAGCCTAAGGATGTAATCCCCCCCATCGTGTCCTGGGTAGACCCCAGAGCCTCCAGCCTGCAGCCGGTTCGGGTTCCACGAGAATCCAGAAACAACACCGGGTTATTCTGAGAGATTCAGCAAAGTTAGAAAACATCTTTCAGAAACAAAAATCACTGAAAGCGCACCTTTCAACAAATTCAACCCAAGTAAAGATGGCCGCCACGGCTCTTCAACATGTACAAACACAAAAATCACTGTAAATCAGTCAGTTTTACAGATATCTGCTACGAAAGGCAACATTTGATCTCATCTGATTGGTGTTTAAAAGCCGGTGACGGACTGGAAAACCTGGTGCCTCTGGAGTTCTGGTTTCTTGGAGACACGGTCATCATTTTTTGTTCTTATTGTCAGTTCTCTTGGACAGGGAAACGCTCAGGTATCTTCTATGTCACGGGGAAAATGAATATTCATGTACCCGCCCACTCTGGTTTGTGACCACGGAAGGCTGCGTTGATTTTACGACCAGGAGAGAGCACAGAAAACTCCACAAGCAGTACTCTAATGACTCAAAGTTCCCAACTTTAAATGTCAGCTCTGCATTGTTTTACTGCTTCTGTAGGATGTAAATAGCAGAAATAAGTCCAACAATCGTCATGCCAACATGTCTTCTTCCTCTTTCCCAGTAGGACGCCTGTTTGTTCAGCTCATCGTGTTTCTGTTTCCTTCCTGTCAGAGAAAACCTACCGAGTCGCTTTAAATTCAAAGAGTATTGTCCCATGGTGTTCAGGAACCTGAGGGAGCGGTTCTCCATCGATGACCAGGACTACCAGGTGACCGACCTTTAACACGAGAGTCACTGAATGACCACGATAAAGTTTATAGACGTAATAAATAAATTAATTAATAATTCTCCTCTGTGTGTCTTCTCCGATCAGAACTCTCTGACCCGCAGCGCTCCGCTCAACAGCGACTCCCAGGGTCGGTTCGGGAACCGATTCCTGACCAGCTACGACCACCGCTTTGTCATCAAAACCGTTTCCAGCGAAGACATCGCTGAGATGCACAACATCCTAAAGAAATATCACCAGGTAGCGTCACCAGAACCAGCTGATCGGCGTCTAATCTGTTTCACTTTTTAAAAACTGATGCAATGCTGCAGAACCAGTTTGTATCACAACAGTTGTCTGACTGAATATTTTATTCCTCACGCCCACGTTTCCAGTTTATAGTGGAGTGTCATGGCAACACGCTGCTGCCTCAGTTCCTGGGGATGTACAGACTAACGGTGGACGGCGTGGAGACGTACATGGTGGTGACCCGGAACGTCTTCAGCCACCGCCTCACCGTGCACCGCAAATACGACCTGAAGGTACGAAACACTCGATATGAATAAATAGTAAATCCCTCTCACATGAAGTGATGTTTTCTTCGCAACATTTTCAGTACCTTCCAGAATGAGCCGCTTCAGGGCGCTGTTACTTTAAAGGAAAAGTTCCCAGTGCTCTGTAAACTTTGACCCATTTCACACACACACCCCTGCTCAGAGATTCTCAGGGGAGAAGCGATTCAGAAACGTAGTTCTGGCTATTTTCGGGGCCTTCTTTTTTGCAACGTTTTTATCACTAATTCACTGCTGTTGCTTTAAAGAACCGCAACAATTAGGCTTCTGATCCGTTTAAATCCAACCTCGGCTGCAGCTTCTGGTTCAATTCCCGTCGTGTTTCCAGCTTCTCTCGTCTGCTGCTGTTCTGAAACGAGCTTGAGATGACTCCTCTTTCCAGACAGAACACATATTTTAGAGTTCTGTTTTTTTTATATATATATATATATTTGGGCGCAAAAGCAACGATGAAGACGTAAACATGGACAAGTTTGTTTTTCATGGCTTATTTTCCACTGTTTGTCCAAAGTAAGCCCAGTGCGCTGATGTGAATCGTCATGGAAACGTGTCGTCATGAGGCTCTGCAGACTTTAGTAAAATCTGCAAAGGCAAAGATTTTTAAACAGAGTGCATGATGGGTGTTATTATTACCCACTGCTGGAAGGAGAAGGGACATGAGGGTTTTTTTGTTTGTTTTATTTTCAGCAAAACATTTCATGTCTTTTGTGTTCAAAATTGCCCTTTCAGCTTAATTTTACAGACATTGACCTGAACTAAACTCACAATCTGAGGTTTCTCATAACATCTTCATGATTTACCCAAAACAGCTCGATCATTTCTAACAGAGATGATCTTAGCTTCGCTCTGACAGGAAGAGCATCCTTTAGTCTGGTCTGGTTTTGCACACCTGTCCATTCACCTCACCTGTTTTGTGTCAATTTTCTTTAAATCCCGAGCGCTCAAACACACGTAAACATAATTCATTCATTCTTGATCATTCCTGGATCGGCTCATCGTTGTGTAGAAATATTTGCATGAATGTATTAAAATGAAGAGTGACTGTTCATCCCGACGAACGCTGGGAGCTTTAGAAGATCCCGCCTGAGTGTGAGCGTCTACTTTGCTTCTGATTGATCTGTTCTCTCTATTTTTATTTTTCGTTGCTTTCAGGGTTCTACGGTCTCGAGGGAAGCCAGCGACAAGGAGAAGGTACGCTTCATTTCTGTGCACTGACGAGAAAAAATAACCCCCCGCCCCTTCCCCGTCTGACCCCTGAAACGAACTTGTCGAGTGACGGCTAAAGGAATCGGTATCTAACATCTAACCTCTCCTCAGGCTAAAGAACTTCCCACTTTTAAAGACAACGACTTCCTAAATGAAGGACACAAACTGCAGATAGGAGACGACAACAAGAAGTATTTTTTGGAGAAGTTAAAGCGGGATGTGGAGGTAAGATCCAGATCCGGGTTTTTGTATCTACTCGGAACACAAACCCAGTCAAGCTCCAGCTTTAACCCGAAGGTGTGTCTTTTGAAGTGTGTTCCTGTAGAAAGGTCAACAGGTAATCTCTTTAAATGGCTTCAGTTTGAAGAAACAGAGATTAGTTCTGCTTAAACAGTCATCAAACAGCTGATCCCAACGGGGACGAGTGTCTTAAAACTAATTACATCTCAGCAGTTTGTGTAATTAATATTTTATTTCCATGAATTTTGTGGGTTTTCCTGTTGAAATCTGATAAAATTCCACCCCCCGCGTGTGTTTCAGTTCCTGGCCACCCTGAAGATCATGGACTACAGCCTCCTGGTGGGAATCCACGACGTGGAGCGGGCCGAGCAGGAGGAGATGGATGTGGAGGGAACAGGAGAGGAGGAGGATTTGGAGAATGACGGGATGGGAGGAGGAGTGCTGACGGGCTCCTTCGGCACGCCTCCCGACAGTCCCGGGAACCCTCTGAACTGCGGGGGCTTCTTCGGCCCCGGGGAGTTCGACTCCTCCGTGGACGTTTACGCAATCAAGAGCCACGACGGTGAGCGGCGTTGTTTAAAATCCCAGTGCCGTTTGGTTGTCGACTTTTCAGGTGAAACTTTGTCTTTGTGGTTCCAGGTGCTGTGAAGAAGGAGGTGTACTTCATGGCTATTATTGACATCCTCACGCACTACGACGCTAAGAAAAAAGCTGCACATGCTGCCAAAACTGTGAAACACGGGGTTAGTGACGAAGCGTTTAGAATCTTTACACTGGCTCTCATCTCAGGCAGCAGCGTTTGGCTCTGAATCACATTTTTTAATTTAATCGTCTCTTTGTTCCGTGATCCAGTCGAGCAGGTCCAGTTGGTGCAACACAAGCTGTCAGCGCCAGACTTAAACTAGACTTGATCAGCAGCGCTGCTCTGTGGACTCGTGTCACATGACTAAAGCTCATCAAACATCAGATATTATTATTATTAAAGGCATACTATGCAACTTTTTCATGTTTTTAAATCATGTTCTTGAGCCAGTCATGTGCTAAAATGACCCTTTACAGGGTTAATGAAATGTTACTCAGACCCCCACCGCCCTCTGTGGCCAGAATACTGCACTTGTAACTTCAGAGTGGCGGTCCGGTCCCTGTTGGACTTGGAATAAGTGGAGCTGACATGCCTGGAGCTGCAGTCTGCTTCCAGCATGTTTTAGATCATGATCACAGCTGATTTGTTTGATTTAGTGATGAACCGCTCCTGTAGACACTAATGAAGGCTGAGGAGACATTTCAGCAGTTAGATTAAGGTGTTCAAAAGACAAACACACAGCGAGGAGATAAGTTTCACTTTTATTTTCGCTAACGGACACTAGGGGGTGCTAAAGCAAGCCAAAACTGCCCAGTGTGCCTTTAAATGAGCTGGTTTTGTTCATAGCACCCAAACAGCAAGGAATTAGCATGTTTGTTGACTTGTGTGAAGATAAGTTCGAGTCCACGTGCCCGGTGACGGTTGGACGGACTCCACCGGGGCTGCCTTTTGTTTATTACCTTTATGGACAGAATTTCTAGGCGTGGCCATGAGATGGAGTGTGTCGGGTTTGGTGGAAGAAGGACCTTGTAGATGACATGGTTCTCTTGGCTCCATCCAACCGTTACAGTCACCTCTCGCTGTGGAGGTTCTCGACTGGGAAAAGGGTGGATTTCCAAGAGGTTCTACCTCAAATGGAGGAGTTTGAATATCTCAGGGTCTTGTTCACAAGTAAGAGAAGGGGGGATCTGGAGATCGCTAAGATCGGGACAGCGCCGTCTACTGTGATGCGGAGGCTAAACTGGTATGTTGTGGTGAAGAGGGAGCTAAGCCAGAAAGCAAAGCTCTCAATTTACCGGGCGATCTTCATCCCAATTCTTTTGAATGAAGATTGGCTGAAATTTTGTCCATCAGGTGGCCGGGCTCAGTCCTAGGGATGAGGGGAGGAGCCTAGACATCTGGGAGAGACTCTGAGTGGAGCCAGCCTCCTAAGGGAGGTGTTTCAGGCCCCTGGGTCATCCCAGGACATGCTGGAGTGATTATGTCTCCACATTGGCCATGGAACACGTGGTGATCCCACTGGTGGTGATCCCACTGGTGGAGGTATCTTGGGAGAGGGCGGTTTGGGCCTCTCTGGGCTGCTTTTCCCCAATGACCGGACTCTGATAAGTGAGTGAAAATGGATGGACGTCTTTTAAATGGACCAAAACCTTTTAGGTTAGAAGTAAATAATAAATTTTGTAAGACTAATAATATTTATGTAGCATGAATTCAAACATCTGAGTGGATTTCAGCGTTTTTTCTCAACAACAAACAGACGTAACGGAACATCTGTGTGTTCTGGGGATACATTTTGATCTTAACTGGTTCCTTTAAAACAAAATCT
The DNA here is from genome assembly GCA_006937985.1 of Aphyosemion australe. Lineage (NCBI taxonomy): Eukaryota > Metazoa > Chordata > Actinopteri > Cyprinodontiformes > Nothobranchiidae > Aphyosemion > Aphyosemion australe. The sequence continues at coordinate 1,160 of SSNS01001568.1, read as the reverse complement.
GAACAGTTCATCTGTGTCTGATCGGACATTTCTGTGTATTTTCCTTCTGTGTATTTTCCAGGCGGGGGCCGAGATCTCGACGGTGAACCCGGAGCAGTACTCCAAACGATTCTACGAGTTCATGTCCAACATCTTATCATAGACTCCAGTCCAGCCTGTCACCTCCAGCCGTACTTCTGTCAAACGCCACTCTGTTACTTCTCCGTGTTGGTCTGTCTCCCTTTAAAAAAGAAAACAAACAAGCATCTGGTTTGGTCTGGAAGGAGGGAAGCTTCGATCCTGTTACACACCACCACCACCGTCACCTCACCTCGTGAAACTCTTATTTTGGAAATCTGCTCTCCACAACTCCTCATCCACCTTGTTGCTCCTCACGCCAGCACGAAAACTGTCTCACTATTGCCTTGAATGAGCGTCTGAGCTTCAGCAGCCACCAGTTTGTCAGTAGACTCCCCTCCATTTTTGTTTTTATGGTTTCTGTTAGACAAACGGACACAGGACGGCCAGAATGCATGACAGCCCGTTGGACAGCGCCACCAGGCGTCTCTCTCTCTCTCTCAGACAAAATAATTCAACGTACTGCTGACAAATTGGAGATTAACACATTAATATATAACGGTGTATAAAAAAATGCAATCTCAAAAATGCATGGCTGACGTGTTCATGAGACTACACCAGTTGTAACATCAAACCACTAAACGTTTAGCATCTGAGTGTTGAGACTAAAACAACAAAAGGACAAAAAAAAGGTGTTTGAATGTTATGTTGCCATAATGTTTCTGAATATTTTTAAAATTTTAACCGTACATTCAGTGGAGGTTGGTCTAAAAAAAGAAAAAAAGTCACTTAAAAAGGGGAATTCTGCAGCAAACACCTGTTTTATTACCATAAGGATCATTTTTATATCTTGTTTACATTAATGTAGCAATTTTGTGTTTGTATACAGTATTGTTTTGTTACCTACAGACATTAGGAAAAAAAAGGTTACTTGAAAATGATTCATTGCATATTAAAGGGAGTTTTATCTTGTTTCTGTCTCTGGATTATTTAGTAATTTGCTTCTTCCTCATATTTTTAGAGATCTTTATGAAATCAATGATGATGAAAAAGGTCAACGTTTGAGAAACTGATGAATTAGAAATGTGATCAGATTTCAAAAC
>SSNS01001567.1:7648-18578 GCA_006937985.1 Aphyosemion australe | reverse complement strand
ATCTCCTGCCCTTTACAACATGCAGCCTTCAAAACAAACTACTTTCACTTTCGCTTTTTCCCTTCGGGCGTCAACAAAGCAAATCACCTGTTTCCAGGGTTCGAATTACGGGGGAGCTAAAGGAAGCCCGGCTCCCCTGAAAGGGTGACGGGCTCCCCTGGAAGCCCTCAACTTACACACCCAGGGGGAGCCTGAGAAAAGATCCAGTTTCTACATATATTACATTATTTATTTGGACTCTCAGCGCACCGGGTCTTTTTTGGGCGGAGAGGATGGAGAGCGGCAGAGCGCTGATTACTGATGCGCTCCGCAGGACAGCTGCGTCCTGCACACGGCCACAGAAACTTTCTCAAAGTGGCGCCACCAACAAAAAAACTCTTTCAATGCACTTTGGGGACCAAGGCAAAGTGTGCATTTTCTGATGAACAATTTATAATGAATTTTCCAGAAGGATTAATTGAATTTTCCTTGACAATGATTACCTTTAGGAGTCAGCCTAATTTAAGGATGCTAGCCAAAGCCAATCAATGCAGCGCAAACACAAAAAAATGCTATATTGCAACAGATTCTGTGATGTTTACATCAAATTTGATTTAATATGCACTGAGAATCATTCACGATCCTCTGAGTGCAGATCATAGAAAGCATGCACAGCATTTTTCTAAGGTTTAAAGAAAACTATTATCTTTTTTCAACATAAGGCAATTTTAGTTTATTCTTCCATTCAATCCTCCAACCCACCACCCATTCCCACCTTGTCAGCCCAGTGTCTGTGGTGTACAGTATTGTGTATGCTTGAAGGATTCTAAACTCAATGGTTCAATGACTCATTCTGGTCATTTTCCTCTACCGTGTGTCCTCTGATCCTAATGTGCTCATCATGAATAGGTGTAAAACCTGCTGACGTTTATTTGTTAAAGCCCACTCATTAACCTTTATTTTTACTTATTGATTTATTACAGTCAAGCACAGTTCTCTTTGCCCATATCCAGCATGCATTTCATTTTGAAGGGTTGTAGGTGACACAATGAATACAATAAAATCAATTTCTCCCACTGGTCCTTTGTCCCCTTATTGTAAATCCTACATTGAATACCTGGGGTGTTTTTATTTCATTTCATTTATTTTTTATTATTATTTTTAATAACTAAAAAACTGGGAGTTTTTGATGACTTTTTTTTAATTCACAAAGCAACTCAGTGCAGTTTATTATTTTTTATTTTATTAGACCGCTCCTCAGGGTGAAGCTCCATCTCCTCTGAATGTCTTTGGACAGATGATCCATCTCTTTATTTCCTGTAGACTGGATTACTGTGGCCTTGAACAGTCATCCATTCACCAGCTGCTCCAGAACACGGCTGCTTGTTGAGTCCCAGAAGTGTTGGAGTCCCTGCACTGGCTCCCTGTGTTTTATAGGCTCCAGTTCAAATAGTGGCGATCTGTTTTCACGTCTCTGAATGGTCCTGCCCCTACTTTTTCATCTGAGCGTTTAAAGATTCATGCCCACACTAGATCTGAGATCTAATATTCAGAATCTTCTGGTGGTCCTTAGAATAAAGCTGAGGTCCCGGGGTGATCGGGATTTTTCAGAGGCGGGTCTCAGATTGTGGAATGGACTCCACGTGAATATTAGGGCGGCTCAGACTCTGGGTCATTTTAACATTATTAAAGACACATGTTTGTGTGCTGGCTTTTCATTAAGAGGAAACTAAATATTTTATTCTTGATTTGAACTGTTTTTGGTTCTTTGAGGTACTTTTAAATTATTGCTGATTTTACTAAACATTTCATCTTACCTGATTGAATCTTTGTATCTAATTGTTTTTTATTGTTGTATTTTAATCTGTTCCTCACCTTGTGAAGCATTTTGGTTCAGCAGTAGCTGTTGTAAACGTATTATATAAATAAAACTGACCTTGACCCCAGCGTTCAGAATTAGACAAAGTTTAAAAAATCTATTAAAAACTATAATAAGAAAAGTTGTTACAGTTAAAAACAAAACATGTTCATTGCCCCGTTTTTAGGTTTGAATATGAACTGAAGTGTAGAAAACAGAAAACTGAGCAAAGATAAAACGTTTAAAAAGTTTATTTAAAGGTTTTAGTGGAATGTCTCTCTCTCTCAGCCCAGGAGGATGTGGATTTATTTAAATTGGTCTAAAAGGGGATGGAAGAAGACAGAAGATTTCCAAACCCCACAGCAAGTCTGGGGAAGAGGAGAAATGTCCAGGGGTCAGAATGTCCAAGGGGTCCAGGGTTCCAGGTGTCCGAGGGTCCAGGCCGAGGGTCCAGGGGTCCAGGGTTCCAGGTGTCAGAGGGTCCAGGTGTCCTAGGGTCCAGGCTGAGGGTCCAGTGCTCAAGATGTTTGAGGGTCCAGGGTTCCAAATTTCAGAGGGACCCTCAAACATCTGGAACCCTGGACCCTCGCCAAAGGTGCAGGGTTCCGGGTGTCCAAGGGGTCCAGGGTCCAGGTGTCCGAGGGTCCAGGGTTCCAGGTGTCCTAGGGTCCAGGCCGAGGGTCCAGGGCTCAAGATGATTGAGGGTCCAGGGTTCAAAATTTCAGAGGGACCCTCAAACATCTGGAACCCTGGACCCTCGCCAAAGGTGCAGGGTTCCGGGTGTCCAAGGGGTCCAGGTGTCCTAGGGTCCAGGCCGAGGGTCCAGGGCTCAAGATGATTGAGGGTCCAGGGTTCAAAATTTCAGAGGGACCCTCAAACATCAGGAACCCTGGACCCTCGCCAAAGGTGCAGGGTTCCGGGTGTCCAAGGGGTCCAGGGTTCCAGGTGTCCGAGGGTCCAGGTGTCCTAGGGTCCAGGCCGAGGGTCCAGGGCTCAAGATGTTTGAGGGTCCAGGGTTCCAAATTTCAGAGGGACCCTCAAACATCTGGATCCCTGAACCCTCGCCAAAGGTGCAGGGTTCTGGGTGTCCAAGGGGTCCAGGGTTCATGGAGGTGATACAAGGGAGGCCAGGTGAGTTCAGAAGAGATAGACAGTGGAGATGTGGAATCAGAGCTTCAGCCGTCTTCATTGTCGTAGCAGTCTGTATTGTATTACTTGTTCCTTTTTCAGGGTGTTTGATTTGTTGTTATTCAAATGTTAAATTATAATTAAAAAAAGAACACAACTCTTGGGTTCTTTGTTCAAAACGCCTAAGTTAAACACATCCATATGATAAAAAAAAGTCCAATAGCATTAACTATTTTTATTTAAACCTAAAATGAAAATGTACATTTCTCAAAAGACCCATAGGGTTCTATTAAAAACAACAGGTTAATTTAGTGAGAAGCCACTTTGTGCTGAATCCCTTAGAAGTTGATCAGCGTCTCCGAACTGTGGCCTGTTGATGAGGTAGTTGATCCATGCAGTCAGATGTTTGTCCACACCCTATCACCCCTGTACTGGCTGACCTCCACTGGCTTCCTGTTAAGTACAGGATTGATTATAAGATTTTGTTGTTGGTCTTTAAATGTTTGTGTGGGCAGGCTCCACCATACTTGGGTGAACTTATTCAGCCGTATGTTCCATCCAGGGTGCTTAGATCAGCTGATCTCCATCTGTTAGCCACATGCAGAAAACCAAGGGTGCTAGAGCTTTTTCTGTAGTCGCCCCTACCCTGTGGAACAGCCTGCCCCTGGATGTAAAGATGGCTGATACGCTGGCCTCTTTTAAAGTACGTCTGAAAACACACTTGTATTCACTGGCATTTTAGATGTAATTAAGCGACTGCAGGTTTCCCTTTGTCTGTTTTTATCTTTTTATCTGTGATATCATTTTTATCTGTTTTTATTTTTTAACTTTGCTACGTAATTTTTTTTCTTATTTGCCTTTGGTCTTAATATTTTATAAGGCTCCGTTGGCTTTTAAATTAATTTTTATTCGTTTTTATTTCTATTATTGTTGTGCAGCACTTTGGGGCAACGATGTTGCCATTTAAAGGTGCTATATAAATAAAGTTTGACTTGACTTGACTTGACACACCTGCACCCCTCATCTTCTGCAGCAGTAGACACGGCTGGATGGTGTTGAAGGCACTCGAGAAGTCCAAGAACATGATTCTCGCAGTGCTTTTTTGCATCTCGAGGTGATTCAGAGCCCGGTGCTGCAGGTAGATGAGGGCGTCCTCCACCCCCATGTTTGGTTTATATGCAATTATATATTATTATATATCATATTGCCAGGGTTCGAATTACGAGGGAGCTAAAGGGAGCCCGGCTCCCCTGAAAGGGTGACGGGCTCCCCTGGAAGCCCTAAACACCCCCAGGGGGAGCCCGAGAAAAGATCCAGTTTCTACATATATTACATTATTTATTTGGACCCTCAGCGCACCGGGTCTTTTTTTGGGCGGAGAGGATGGACCCTGCATATTGCTGATATCTTAAAAACAGCTTCAACCATCTACCTTTATTTATTGCTATTCACTTAACGTTATTTACACCACTGTCAGTTTTTACATATATAGATGAAATAGTATAAATCTCACCAGCAGCAGCAAAAATAGCATTTTCAGTGCTTATAAGGGTCAGATCAAACAGACATGAAATTCTGCTGACAAGTATTGTGTCTTTTTCTTGGGTGATGATGTTTTTGCCTGTGGGTCTAAGTGTTTCTGTGTACATTCACACAAGTGTGTGCATTTTCTGATGAACAATTTATAATGAATTTTCCAGAAGGATTAATTGAATTTTCCTTGACAATGATTACCTTTAGGAGTCAGCCTAATTTAAGGATGCTAGCCAAAGCCAATCAATGCAGCGCAAACACAAAAAAATGCTATATTGCAACAGATTCTGTGATGTTTACATCAAATTTGATTTAATATGCACTGAGAATCATTCACGATCCTCTGAGTGCAGATCATAGAAAGCATGCACAGCATTTTTCTAAGGTTTAAAGAAAACTATTATCTTTTTTCAACATAAGGCAATTTTAGTTTATTCTTCCATTCAATCCTCCAACCCACCACCCATTCCCACCTTGTCAGCCCAGTGTCTGTGGTGTACAGTATTGTGTATGCTTGAAGGATTCTAAACTCAATGGTTCAATGACTCATTCTGGTCATTTTCCTCTACCGTGTGTCCTCTGATCCTAATGTGCTCATCATGAATAGGTGTAAAACCTGCTGACGTTTATTTGTTAAAGCCCACTCATTAACCTTTATTTTTACTTATTGATTTATTACAGTCAAGCACAGTTCTCTTTGCCCATATCCAGCATGCATTTCATTTTGAAGGGTTGTAGGTGACACAATGAATACAATAAAATCAATTTCTCCCACTGGTCCTTTGTCCCCTTATTGTAAATCCTACATTGAATACCTGGGGTGTTTTTATTTCATTTCATTTATTAGGCCCGAGCAGCGAAAGCGCTGCGAAGGCCTCTTGTATCTGCTCCGTTTATTATTATTATTCCGGTTCCGATTCAATGGCCTTTTTGGAGGCCTTATCATACCCCAAAACTCACAATATTTTGCACGCATGTCAGGCCTGGTGAAAATTTACGTTTTTCAAAGGTCCCGAAAAAATCGCCACAAAAATGGCTGAACAGCGCCCCCTAGAAAATTTAAAAACACCCCCCCCTTTGACCTTTTTTCATCGTAGAGTTACGAAACTTTGCACGCTTGTCCTACTCCCCATTCCGCACAGAAAAGTCTCTTGCAGCCATGGTCAACATCAAACAGGAAGTCGGCCATTTTGGACTGAACTAGCGATTTTGACCCCATTTTGGGCGTTTGTAGGGTCCGTTCTTGATTGACCTGCTCGGTCATTTTTCACACGATTGTCTCGAAAACGGTCTCGTTTTGCTCAGAAGGGATGGGCGATCAAAATGAGATAAGATTCCTGAGTTTTCGTGTAGGTTGAAGGGGCGGGGCCAGGCCTCGAAGTTCGACTACTCGCCAAAATTTTTTAAATGGCTATAACTTCATAACCGAAATGGCTAGAGTCACAAAATTTTTTTTGGTTACTCCTCATCCGCCCCCGAAGAAAAATGAATGGTCAAGTGATGACATCACACAAGCCCCGCCCACTCAGGACTGAAAAGGTCATGTTTTACTGGGAAATTCCCCAAAAATCAACCTTTCATTCAATCAACACAAAACTGTATNCTGCGTGTATGGCCATTCGTGGCCAAAAGAACCTGCTCCTGAGCATGTCAATGGTTCTCTCCACTCCTAAGTGGCCAAGATCATCATGCATTGACTGAAGCACGACTGACCTGAACTCAGATGGAAGTACGAGTTGGTTTGTCTGTTCTCCTGCGTGGCTAGTACTCACACGGTGTAATAATCCATCTTTCATGAATAGTTTTGCAATGTCTCTTTTCATAGCGTTCATTTCAAGGTTTGACTTCACATCTTTGGGCCACTTGCCAGAGTTCATAGCTTGTATGGTAGTCTTTATTACTGTGTCTTGACTTTGGGCTGTGATAAGCTCTTGTTTGGACATTTGGCTTAAGGTGTTGAGTTGCATACGTGTTGGGTATGCATACACTTCAGGTATGCAATCAGGAGAAACTCCAAGTTGTTCAACATACTTGGGCGAGTCTTTAGGAGAATCAAGAGCTCCAACACGCTGGGAGATAGACTTAACGCCTGAGTGTGAGATACTTTGCCATTCTGGTTCCATTCTGGATAACAGATCTGCATCAATGTTATTCCGTCCAGGCCGGTAAATTACGTCAAAGTCATACACTGACAGGTCTGACAGCCACCGATGTCCTGTTGCATTGAGTTTGGCAGTACTAAGGACATACGTTAGCGGATTGTTGTCAGTGCGTACTGTGAAGCGAGCTCCATATAAATAGTCGTGGAACTTTTCGACTATTGCCCACTTTAACCCTTCCAATGCGAATGTGTCGGCGCTGACACAAAATAGCTTATATTTTTGAAATTACCGTAACTCTTCGACCGTTTGCGCAAATGACGTAATTCAAACGGATTCTGAAAGCTGAGACCCGGCGCTTTCCAGTGATACTACATGCATTACGGTAATGTTACGCAACGCCTTGCCTGAGAGCCTGGAAATTCACAGTCAGCCGTTAGAACAATAGAGGGAGGACGAGTTGTTTTGGATGCGGATGTTCGACTGGTTTCAATCCAACTGGTATAAATAACCACTGTTTTCTGTAAATATTGTACTTTGTACATCTTATTAGTGTAGGTTTAGTCACATTTTACATTGTTTCGCCGGTTTTTGTCGTAGTTTTATCGACGTATTTCGTTTTTTTTCCGGTGCGCTTCTCCGATGCGCTGCTGTGTTTTTTCGCTGTGTTTTTCACGGAGGTTTTTTGATCTGTATATATTAGATTGACTTTTGTAAATAATGGAAGAACTCAGAAAATCTTCCAGAAAGAGGAAACTTCCCTCACGATTTGTTGATGAAGAGCAAGACGTGCCCCACACACCACAAACACCATAAGTATCTGCGCGCAGCGCATTAAATATTTTCCAAGCTACATTACAATACGCTCCACAGTTTCTGTTGTCTCATATTTCTGCTACTACTATCGTTTCTGTTTACTCGTATTTCTGCTACTACTATCGTTACTGTTTACACGTATTTCTGCTACTACTATCGTTTCTGTTTACTCGTATTTCTGCTAATAGTAACACTAATTCCAGGAAAACAAAACGTCCATGTGCGTCTGTGGTTGTGGACTCAGATGTGGATGAAGATCATTCTCCACAGCTGCAGTAAGTTTATCTACAGTTCAAATGTTTTTCTAGCTTTATTTCTGTATTTTTTGTTTTGCTGTTTTCATATTCTGGCATTTACTGCTTGAATAAATGTTTTACAATCTGATATATTTATTCTTTTAGCGATTCTTCTGATGAAGGGCCATCCACCAGGCGACGCCAGGAACGGAGTGGTGCTGGAGATGCTGCACATCTTCAGAATCATTCTCCACAGCTGCAGTAAGTTTATCTACAGTTCAAATGTTTTTCTAGCTTTATTTCTGTATTTTTTGTTTTGCTGTTTTCATATTCTGGCATTTACTGCTTGAATAAATGTTTTACAATCTGATATATTTATTCTTTTAGCGATTCTTCTGATGAAGGGCCATCCACCAGGCGACGCCAGGAACGGAGTGGTGCTGGAGATGCTGCACATCTTCAAGATGCCTGGAAAGCAGAGACGGACCCAGACACCGGCAACCCAAGGCCACCCAGATTCATCCCCAGAAGGACCCCTGGCTACCAGCTGCCTCTCACCAGCAGCTTACCAACACCGGCTGAGCTCTTCAGTAACTTCTTTGATGCTCAGGTACTGAAGCTCTTGTGTTCAAACACAAACAAATATGCCAAGCAAAAGGACAGCAGGACAAATTTTGTTTGGCATGACATCACTCCACAAGAGCTGAAGAAGTACCTGGGTTTGTTGCTTTTTATGTCTGTGTGTGACCTCCCTAAACTGGATGACTTTTGGAGGAAAAACACAATTTTCCATGTTCCTTTTCCTGCTTCGGTGATGTCCAGAGACAGATTCAGAGCTATTGCAGGGAACATACATCTGAGTGATCCACAGGAGGACCTCGCCAATGAGCAGAAAAAAGGAACACCAGAGTATGATTCCCTGCAAAAGGTCCGAGCTCTGCTGGAGGAAATAAGGACCAGGTGCAAGCACATTTATCATCCTCAGCAGCACATCTCTGTGGATGAGAGAATGGTTGCTACGAAGGCTCGGCTCACCCTGAAGCAGTACATGAAAGCCAAACCAACGAAGTGGGGACTAAAATTCTTTGTTTTGGCTGATGTAAATGGCTACACTGTTGATTTCCAGCTTTATACAGGAAAGAGCCACACAGCTTCAGGGAATGGCCTCTCCTTTGATGTGGTGTCGCAGCTGGTAAACAAATCTTTTCTGGGGAGCGGCTACGTTGTTTANGCTGAGGGTCCAGTGCTCAAGATGATTGAGGGTCCAGGGTTCAAAATTTCAGAGGGACCCTCAAACATCTGGATCCCTGAACCCTCGCCAAAGGTGCAGGGTTCTGGGTGTCCAAGGGGTCCAGGGTTCATGGAGGTGATACAAGGGAGGCCAGGTGAGTTCAGAAGAGATAGACAGTGGAGATGTGGAAGCAGAGCTTCAGCCGTCTTCATTGAGGAGTCTGCAAGAAATACACACAAAGAACAGACTGAGAAAAGGTTCATTTACAAAAAGGAAAAGAAGAGCCTAAATTTTGAAGCCTTCTAAAAAAACTAAGATAAACATTTTAATTATATATTGGTCTGAATGTGAATCAAATAATGCTAAAATCAATTTTCAGTGAGTATAAACACATAAACACAGAACTGATTACTAAAACAACAAACTAAAAGGATAAATGGTACAAAACCGTAGACGAGTGACGTTTCCCAGATGTCGGTCACTGGCTTCGGCTGCTGCCTGCTGGGCTGCTGGATGCTGCAACAGAAAGATAAAACTACCATCAGACTTGTTAAAGGGAACATTTATTCAGCCTGAATAAAACCAACACAAACATCCTCATAAAGCATATAATCACATTTGTAAAGAATTCTTTCATTCATCTACATCCGTTCTATAATCTAGTTAAAAATAACAAGCTGTGGTGACATCATCTCATCTAATGAGCCACAGAAATGTTTCTTACCTGCAGAGCTGGTGGCTGGAGCCCTCCTCCTGACACGTTTTGGCTTCCAGCCCTGAAAACACACAAAAGAGTTTTATATCAGTAACTGTTCATTAGCATCAGGTGAGTGAGGTCACGGCGTTGGAGCAGAGTGTACTTACGTAGTTGTCACTGCTGGACCAGCCCGGGTGCTGCTTCTCGTGGAGCCTCCTCTCCTTGTCAGCCAGGTCGTAGTAGACGTTCTGCTGCTCATCAGACAGCTCCCTCCACTGTGAACAGAAGACAGTGAGACCAGCTGTTAGTGAACAATAACCCAAGAACATTCTGTGCTTCAACGACATTCTGTAGCCAATACTTACCCTCTGGCCCACGATGGTGTTCACAGCAGCGCTTTCCGTCACCTTTAGCTCGGCCACCACCTTTGGCCTCTGGTCCCGAAGGAAGAGCATGAAAGCATTTGGCGGCTTTTTTACATAAGGCCGTTCCTCCTGCTGGTCCTCACGCTTCCTCTTACTGCAGAGACAAAACACAACAAAAACCTGTCAGAATCTACATCCTGGAAGTGTGGTGAACGTAACAGAAATGTTATTCTGAAACCATCAAGTCAAAACTTACTTTGGGTTGGAGACCAGAGCAGCCACTGGAGGAAGAGCGGGAATAAGTAAAAAACAAGGAAGAGGAGGAGGAGGGATGCCCGGACCAAATGGTGACTGGATGGGAAGAAGAAAGGAAGGTGGAGGACGAAAAAAAGATTCGGGAAGTGAGGGAGGGGGAAAAAGAGAGGATATAGGAGGTGAGGGAGCAAGAAGAGGTGAAGGAGGGGGAGGTAGAGAGGATATAGGAGATGAGGGAGAAAGAAGAGGTGAAGGAGAGGGAGGAAGAGAGGATATAGGAGGAGAGGGTGGGAGAGGAGGTGAAGGAGGGGGAGGAAGAGAGGATACAGGAGGGGAGGGAGGGGGAGGAAGAGAGGATATAGGAGGTGAGGGAGCAAGAGGAGGTGAAGGAGGGGGAGGAGGAGAGGATATAGGAGGTGAGGGAGTAAGAGGAGTTGAAGGAGGGGGAGGAAGAGAGGGTACAGGAGGAGAGGGTGGGAGAGGAGGTGAAGGAGGGGGAGGAAGAGAGGATACAGGAGGAGAGGGTGGGAGGTGCTGGAAAGCAAAAACCAGCGGGTTTAAAAAAGAAGATGGGAGAGGAGGGGATGGTGGAGCAGAAAAGGGAGTTAGGACAGGTGAGAGAGCGCGTCTAAGTGGAGGAAAAGGAAGGATTTCATATTCTTGGTGGAGTTCATCCAGAAGAGAGATGATCTCCCTGTCCCAGTCCAAGTCCTCCTGGGTCCTCCCAAAGTTG
>SSNS01001565.1:0-18638 GCA_006937985.1 Aphyosemion australe | reverse complement strand
TCATTAATTTCCTGAAGCAATAGAAGCAAACCGAGCTCTGACAAACTCAGATTCTAACATTAATAAAAAACAAATATTTATCCTGAGAAAACCAGATTTTCTGTTCATATTTTCCAGCCTCTCCCATTATAATGTCCATGAGCCTCTCCTTTATTAAGGTATTTTGCTGCCACCTGGTGGCCAGAACATGAAAATGCAGCATTCCATAAATGTGATTTATTACATATCCAAAGGGGTTTGAATGAAGGCAACTGGACTTCTTTGGTTTCTTGAAGACGTTTCGCTTCTCATCCGTTCCGAGGAGCTTTGTCAATTCTGACTGGACAAAACTCCTGGGAAGAGAAGCGAAACGTCTTCAAGAAACCAAAGAAGTCCAGTTGCCTTCAATCGAACCCCTTTGGATTACCATGACCTGGATGACCGAGAACCTTCACCAGTAGATTTATTACATAAAAACGACTTTTTAAATCTCGTCAATTATCATTCTTATGTGGATGAGTGTCAAGTCTCTGCTCCCACAGAAGCAAAGGAAGTAGCTTCATTGTGTCTTCGTGAGGTTACGGATTGGATGAGTTGTAATTTCTTGCAGATTAATGACTCTAATAGACTGAGTTAATTATGCTTGCACCGAGTGATGCTACTGTTGTTTCTCAGTCTTTTATTGTTCAAAGGATGTTGTGTCTAATTTGGGTGTTAAAGTTGATCTCAGCTTAATTTTGATTTACAAGTCAATAATGTGGTGCAATCATGCTTTTTCCACCTAAGAAATCTTTTTAAGGTGAAGTCTTTTTGCGCAGGAATGATCTGGAGAAGCTTACACATGCTTTTAGAACTTCTCGTTTAGACTATTGCAATAGTCTATATTTTGGCGTTAACCATGGGAGTATTGCTGGGTTGCAGCTAGTTCAAAATGCTGCAGCACGTCTTTTAACTGGCACGTGTCGATTTGACCACATCACTCCAGTTCTTGCCTCTCTTCACTGGATCCCAGTTAAGTTTTGTGTTCAATTCAAGATTTTGGTTTTGGCTTATAATGCTTGAATGGCCTTGCACCTATTTACCTGTCTGACCTTCTCGTGCCTTATGCTCCATCTCGTCGCCTTAGGTCAGCTGACCAGCATAGACTGAATGTCCCTAGGGCGAGACTACAGAGGAGAGGTTTTAGGTCTTTTTCAGTGGCAGCACCTACTCTATGGAATATGTTGCCAATAATCATTAGGCAGGCATCTTCTGTTGTCGTTTTCAAAAAGCTGCTGAAGACTTATTTTTATTCCACAGCTTTTAACACTTTGATTTAACTTGGCGCGTCTGTTTGTTGCCATTCCTTGCCTCTGACTATCATTTACTTCTTTCATTGTTAATTGCTTTTACTTGATTTTTTTGTTTTTATTTGTTTTTAAATGGATTTTTGCTATTTTACTGCATTTATATTTTTATGTTCTGCACTTTGTTCTGCAATGTGTGACTTTTGAGTTGCAAAAATATTTTGGTAAACAAGCTCATAATTAGTACTTTCACATTTAAAAGAAATTAAGCTACATTATGTATAAAGATATCAACATAAGATACGAACTTACATTTTATTTTCAAAGTCACATATATCTCTATTTGTTTCATTATTTATAGGTTGTAATGTGGGTCAGAGTCATATTCATGACATTCATCATCATAATTATGGGTTTTAAAAGTTTTAGTTGTGAGATTAAATGTTTTATGAGTTTTAAAACAATGATTATTAAACTATACAGTACATGTCAGTTTCAAAGGCTGAAACGAGTAAAAAAAATTAAAAATCATTTTAAAACGTCATTATTATTCCTCTCAAAACTATAACTAAGTTTAAAAGTTGTACTTGATGGTTTCAACATCTTTAAATCGTCTTTATGAGATGATAAAATCCTGGTCAATGAGATTTTGAGACTTATTTTATCTCTAAATGTCAGAATGATGACTAAAAAATAATTCTACTTTTTCAAGTAGCAGAAATGCGCTTACTTACTAAACGTGTTATGTATAAACGGAGAAGAGTTATTAAATAATGAGCTGATCATCACAGATAATTCACCAGAGAACCAGGAAAACAACTTAGTCCAGCTGGAGTTGCTCTCCACACCAGAAGGGGGCGATAACGTCCACATTGGTTTCTGCCATCCGCGACATGAAACGAAGAAGAAGAAAAACGGAAGTAGTAAACGTTTGTTTAGCTGCGTCTCAGCTGCAGGTAGCAGGTTTCAGGAGTTTCAGCAACAATGTCTTCAGTTCAGCACCTGAGAGAGTTCATCAGCGAGCGACTAACTGCTGCTGCTGAAGAAATATTCTCAGAGTTTGAGAAAACCATCGAAGAAGAGCTGGAAGCTCAGCGCAGACTGCTGGATATCAGCTGGAAACCACGGATCCGGCTGCACAGAGTCACCGGTTTGTTGCTCCAGAGCTTCAGATAACAAACTTCTCCTCCTTCCGACCACAGAGTTGGATTAGGACAGAAGCTACGAGCTAATCTGAGTCTAAATGAGCTCAAATCTGAGGCAGATTAGAGCTGAAGAGCAACAATCTGATTCTCACAGGCACAGCTCAGATCTGCTGTTTCTGCTGCAGATTTATTTCCTTCCAGGTGGTTAAACGTAAAGCTGTTAATGACTCTGAGTTCGGCCTTTGTGGTGTTTAATCAGTGTCAGACATAGAGAGCAGCATCAGTGTTATTCTGTTAATCTTTGTCTATAATCTGAACCAGATTAAAGGTTTTGAGCCTCTTAAAAAGGATCTGACTCAGATTAAATCAGTGAATGATCAGATTAAGATGACTGGAGGAACATCTAAAACGGGTTTTCCTGTAGAAAGTTTAGTTTGACACTTCTTGTTATGTTCTTCCTGTGTTTATTTTCTATCTCCATTGGTTTTTCTTGCTTTAACCATCGGCTTTAACACAGTATTACAATGTTTTATTTACCTTAAATCACTGACGGTTTCGGCGACTCACTGTCGCCATCTTCAGAGTCACGCCGACTTGACGGCGTCACTTCCGCTGTTTATTTGCAGGCAGTAAGTAAAACCATATAATGGACTGGGACAGCACACAGATCATAACAACAGAACAACAAAAATACAGACGATGGATAAAGGAAGCAATCGAGATAAGGAGATGTGGACCCAGGACCATGAATAGGGATGAAGGAGTTTACACGCTGGATCATTCATGGGACGTGGTGATCGACCAGGAAGGCGCAGGCAGTAGGGGGCGGCAACGCCTCTTACTGCCTGCAAATAAACAGCGGAAGTGACGCCGTCAAGTCGGCGTGACTCTGAAGATGGCGACAGTGAGTCGCCGAAACCGTCAGTGATTTAAGGTAAATAAAACATCGTAATACTGTGTTAAAGCAAGAAAAACCAATGGAAGTCTAGTTTGATGTTTCCACATCACAAAGGACAGTTTGTGTTCCTTAGAGCTCAGTAACATCTGCTCCTACGGGACGGTGACGTGTTTACTGTTCATGTGTGACTCTTCTCTGTTGTGAGGTGCTGGAAAATCCTGAAACATCATCTTGAAAGTGCTTGAATTTGTTTTGGTCAAAGTGTAAGAACCTGTCCTCTTTTGTCCCTGCAGAACCTCAACAGCAGAGTGTCTACAAGCAGAAGGAGGTTCTGATGGACCAGCAGTTCTGGAACCAGGATCGGAGCTTCAGTCTGTGCCAGGACAAACCAGAGCCTCCACAGATCATTGAAGAGCCTCCACAGGTTAAAGAAGAACCTGAGGAGCTCTGCAGCACTCAGGAGGGAGAACATCTGGTTCTAAAGCAGGAGACCTTCAGAGATCCTTGTGATGAAAGTGATTTTGTTGAATCAGAACCAAACACGCAGCATCTGAACTGTCCTGTCGCTGAGTCCCGAGACCAGGGAGGAAACGGTTCACCTGAGTCTGACTCGGACTCAAACACTATGACTGTGAAATGTGACATTTGTGGAAAAACTTTAAGAGATGGATTCACTTTGGAGAAACATCTGAAGATCCACACAGGTGTGAAGCAACAGGCGTGTAAGATATGCAGAAAACCTTTTACCCACATCAGTACCTTGAATGTCCACATGAGAACCCACACGGGGGAGAGACCCTTCTGCTGTAGAATGTGTGGAAAGAGATTTAGCACCAAAAGTAACTTGTTTGTTCACCTGCGAATCCACACAGGTGAGAAGGCCTACACCTGTAAGACGTGTGGGAAGAGCTTCACTCAGATCGGTAACCTAAACGTCCACATGAGAACGCACACCGGAGAGAAACCCTATCCCTGTTCAGTGTGTGGGAAGTTCTTCAGCCGGGGAAGCTCGTTGAGGGTTCACACGAGGACACATGCTAGTGAAAAGTCACGATGGATAGATAGACAGACAGATAGATAGTTTTGAGTTCGGTGAGACCATGGAACAAGACTTCCATACGGCTTAGAGGAGATTCTGGTCCACCATCCGGCGCCTCAGGAGTGGAAAGCAGTGCACTACCAACACTGTTTACAGTGGGGAGGGTGTGCTGCTGACCTCGACTTGGGACGTTGTGAATTAGTGGGCCGAGTACTTCGAAGACCTCCTCAATCCCACCGGCCTGTCTTCCAGTGAGGAAGCAAAGTCTGGGAACTTTGGGTTGGGATCTCCAGTCTCTGGAGCCAAGGTCACTGAGGTGGTCAGGAAACTCCTCGGTGGCAAGGCTTCAGGGATGGATGAGATCCGCCCGGATTTCCTTAAGGCTCTGGATGTTGTGGGGTTGTGTTGGTTGACGCGGTTCTGCAATATCGCGTGGACATCAGGGGCAGTTCCACTGGATTGGCAGACCGGGGTGGTGGTCCCCCTATTTAAAAAGGGGGATGCCAGGATGTGTTCCAACTACAGGGGGATCACACTCCTGAGCCTCCCTGGTAAGGTCTATTCAGGGGTTCTGGAGAGGAGGGTCCATCAGATTGTCGAACCTCAGATCCAGGAGGAGCAATGTGGTTTTCGTCCTGGTCGTGGAAAACTGGACCAGCTCTATACCCTTGGGGGGGTCCTGGAGGGTGCGTGGGAGTTCGCCCAACCAATCTACATGAGTTTTGTGGATTTGGAGAAGGCGTTTGACCCGTGTTCCTTGGGGGATCCCTGTGGGGGGTACTTCGGGAGTATGGGGTACCAGGCCCTCTGATACGGGCTGTTATGGCACTTACACACTAGCATCGGCTCCAGTCCACTCTGCCCACCCCAGCCTTGCCAGGTTCCTTCCACACTGCCTTAGCAATGTGGATGTATTTGAGCACATGGGCGGTCTCCAAAATTGGCACGAAAAATTAGCGCGAAGTTATCAGCGATGTCATGAGCACATCTCTGAGTACGTGGGCGGGGTAAAAGAGCACGGCGTGAATTTGAGCCAGCCAATCAGTCGGCAGTGGGTGTGTTGGACCGGTTCAGCCTGAAGCAGACCGCCTTGGGAAGAGGGCTGAAAAATCGACCAGGCTATGCTGATGTGGACACTCACTACCCTATCTAGGCGGAGTAGAGCCGATGCTAGTGTGGAAGGACTGTTAGGTCCCTGTACGACCAGTATCAGAGCTTGGTCCGCATTGCCGGCAGTAAGTCGGGCTCGTTTCTGGTGAGAGTTGGATTCCGCCAAGGCTGCCCTTTGTCACCGATTCTGTTCATAACTTTTATGGACAGGATTTCTAGGTGCAGCCAAGGTGTTGAGGGGATCTGTCTTGGTGGCCTAAGGATCAGGTCTGCTTTTTGCAGATGATGTGGTCCTGTTGGCTTCATCAGAACGTGATCGCCAGCTTTTGCTGGAGTGGTTCGCAGCAGAGTGTGAAGCAGCTGGGATGAGAATCAGCTCCTCTAAATCCGAGACCATGGTCTTGAGTCAGAAAAGGGTAGAATGCCTTCTCCAGGTCAGGGACGAGGTCCTGCCCCAAGTGGAGGAGTTTAAGTATCTCGGGGTCTTGTTCACAAGTGAGGGAAGGGTGGAGCGTGAGATCGACAGGCGAATTGGTGCTGCGTCTGCAGTGATGGGGGCGTTGTACCGGTCTGTCGTGGTGAAGCCGGTCGATCTACGTTCCAACCCTCACCTATGGTCACGAGTTTTGGGTAGTGACTGAAAGACTGAGATCGCGGATACAAGCGGCTGAAATGAGTTTTCTCGGCAGGGTGTCTGGGCTCTCCCTTAGAGTTAGGGTGAGAAGCTCGGTCATCCAGGAGGGGCTCGGAGTAGATCCGCTGCTCCTCCACATCGAGAGGAGCCAGTTGAGGTGGCTCGGGCATCTGGTTAGGATGCCTCCTGGACGCCTCCCTGGTGAGGTTTTCTGGGCACGTCCAACTGGGAGGAGACTCAAAGGAAGACCCAGGACACGCTGGAGGGATTATGTCTCTCAGCTGGCCAGGGAACGCCTTGGGATTCCCCTGGAGGAGCTGGCCCAAGTGCTGGAGAAAGGGAGGTCTGGGCCTCTCTGCTTAGGCTGCTGCCCCCATGATCCGACTCCAGATAAGCGAAAGATAATAGATGGATGGTTTGATGGTTCATGTGGACCGTTCCTACCCAGACCCAGTAAAGATCCAGCCACCGGCCCTGGTGATTCTAGTCTAGGCCACTAGTGCTCGTGGTGTCCAAACCTTTTAAAGTAAAGATAAAGTCCTGGTTGTCTAGAAACTAAATGTGAGTCTGTTATCAGGATCTGGGTCACTTTCTTCTGTCATGTTTTATAAACGAAGCTCACTAATCTGCTTTTTTAGTAGAAGTTAGTTCTTGTGCTCCAGTTACTGGGTTAACTAACCTGGTTAATAACAGCCCAGTAGCTCGGATTCCACCTAAACCTATGTATTAAAAATATTTTCTCTGTATTGTTGGCTCTGTAGAGCTTCAGCTGTTAGCCCTGGTGCCTCACAGCATGAAGGTTGCAGGTTCAAATCCTATCTTCAGCCTTAATGTGTGGAGTTAGCATATTCTCATGCATGTGTTGTTTTTACAATTTGTGGCCAGGTTTAACTATTTTTGTCTTGTCGGTTGTTTTATTATCTCCTGTTTTCACTTATTATTTAATAATACATTCATCATTTGAGTTTCCTAAATAAACTTGTTTCATCATGCAGTGTGTGTGTGTGTGTGTGTGTGTGTGTGTGTGTGTGTGTGTGTGAGAGAGTCAGTGGTGTTGTAGGTAACTTGGTATCCAAGTAGAATCAGGCAGCTGTACTTGTGGCACTAAAACCATCTCCTCTCAGTCAGAGCTCTGACACACACACACACACACACACACACACACACACACACACACACACACACACACACACACACACACACACACACACACACACACATTTGTCTTTCTATCTTAGTGAGGACCATCCATTGACTTTCGTTCATTTTTGTTCATTTTAGTGACTCTATTGACCTTTCGCCGAGCCCCGCCCCCCCTTAGTTACTGTTGCCAAGTCCGACAATAAGTGGATCAAATACGGCAGCTCCGCAGATTTCCATGATGGAAAGAAGTAGACAGATGCGTGTCAGCGACATTTTTTGGAGCAATTCCTCCTCAATATCATCCAGATCGAGGCAAAAGGGTTACAGGATGCAGTGGAGGGATATATTAGTGTCGGCTCCGCTGAGCGAAGCGTAGCAGGGAACAAGGAGTTGGGAGTTTGGGAGAAGGTCCGGCGTCTGGGGACGCGTGGATCCGAGGAGCGGTGGTGGCGATGGGGTGTCCCTGTGAGCTGTAAGACGTCAGCTGTCAGATGATCTGAGCTGCAGGCAGCTCTAATGGAGAAAAGCTCCCGGCGCTCTGCATCGCTATCATCTCATCTGAGTCTGTTTATAAAATGTAACTTTTTATGCCCGTGTTTACTTTCATTTTCCATATAGTTCCCGGCTGGAGCTCGGCATTAATTCATCACGTGATCATGACACCACCCGCTGTTGCGCCAAGGCTTAATGTGCGACACACAGTTGAGGTAATATTACGCTGATTTGCCGGCACGGTGTGTCTTATCTAAAAGGGTCTTGGATAGTCTGGGAGGCGGACCTCCGCCCAGCCGTGGGCGGGGGGAGCACTCATGCTTGGCTGTTGCTGGTTGAGCTCGATGAGGAGCTTCTGAAGGGAAACGAAGGAGACACGACTACTATCGAGGCTAATGCTTAGTAGTAAATTAGGCGTAGCTTCATCATTTTGNGATTGTTTCTTTATTGTTTGATGTGATTTCATGTTTATTTGTATTTAACGCCAGTGATTCGTTACCTGCTGACGTTTCTCTCGTGTTTCCGTTAACTCACCTGTTCCTGTTTAATGATCACCTGCTTCACCTGCTGCTCTCAGATGCTCCTGATGAACCAGCTCTGGTTCTGCTCTCGTGTCTCGGTTCTGTTTCCAAGCTGCTCTTGTCTGATTAAATCTGGTTAGATGGACCTTCCTGCCTGCAGGAGTTCTCACCTGCATCGTGGCTCCTACAACCCTAGAATCACTGCTGCAGATGCTTCTGCTGGACTCTGCTGTTAAAATCACAAACTTAGCCTCAAAAAGGATCAAAACTATCAGCTTTGATTGGAAAAATATCTGATGTCACAGAAATAAAATGGTTTTATGTTTGTGGTAAATGTCATCATGATGGAGACGCAACATCTAAAACCTACTGGTTAATTATAATTAGATAAATAAACTTATGTTGTAAATGTCTTTAGGTCAAATTATTAATAAACAATAACTTAACTTATAATGACTCTAAACATTAGATATTCCCTCATCAATATCATTATTACATAATTATTATTTTAAACTGATTTACTTTAAATTTTGGTCAAATCACTAAAACTTTTTATTATAAAATATATAAATTTAAGGAAGATTTCTATAAGAATATTTTCTGACAGGATTTTCAAATAAAAATAAAAATAAGTTTATTATTGTTATGAATNCCTCTGATTCTTCTGTCGCTGGGCTTTTCTTTGGTGTCATTTTGGTGTGAAACACAACAAAAGTTTGCTGTGGTGCCGCTGAATAACTTACGGCTGCCTCCCGACCCCTGTGCAAAGTCGGCAATTTTGTCTCAGCTAGCTAGTTAGCTCCACGGCTAACCGCTAGCAGCACACTGCAGCCTCCTGCGCCTCCGCTGACCAGCCTTCAGGTGTTGCTTTTGCAGCTCCGATTGTCACGATGACCGCGGGTTCAGTGTCACAGGGCCGTGCCGACGGAACCACGCCAGGTCCGGTGTCGCTGGGCCGTTCCGGCTAACCACGATGCTCTGCGCCGCTTGTCTGCTCTGTTCTATTTAAATAAAAAATAACAATGTGTGTTTCAACCACGCATGTCACATACTTTGAGATTTTTCAGCTTGTAAAAATTCTGAATTACTATGACTACAAATCAGAGGTCGGCACGTCGCATATATAACGTCATCACAGAATCTCCTCTGCCCTAGCGTAGCTGCTACTTACCACATGGCAAGATTTATGGTGGTTCTTTCCTCCTGAAGGAAGGATTTGAAGCTCGCTAAACTTACAGACAATTTTTCCTCTGCTCTTCTTTGTGTCTGGTTTGATGACATCAATTTGGTGACGCGTATTTGTAGTCCTGGATGTATTTTCACAAAAAAACCTAAAATAACTTTTACCCCCTTTCAAAAATAAGCACTTTCTTGGCATCAGAATGTGTCTTTAAAATTCACGAACATCATATGTGAAATCCAAGGCCCATAACAAACAGGATTAGAAAATAGCTTTTATAGCCCCATTGACATGTATTCATTTTTTTTTGTTCTTTTAGGGACCCATGGTCCAGAAGTAGATGGGCATGACTTAGGCTCCCTATTAAATTGGTGTTGTTTAGTTCCCTCTTTCTCATCTGATATTCTTAGTTAATAAATATTTTATGGAACAAAATTCACATGTATTTTAGTAACATTTTATGTTTGTGTTAATGTCACATCCTAGTCAAAAAACATATCTAAATACACTGCTCACAAAAATTAAAGGAACACTTTAAAGAAACACATTAGATACATCAGATCTCAATATGAAGTTGGATATCTATACAAATAACGACAGGGCAATGTCTTAGGAACAAAAGGATGCCAAGTCTTTTAATGGAAATAAAAGTTTTCAGCCTACAGAGGGCTCAATTGTGTAGACACCCTAAAATCAGAGTGAAATGAAGATGTGGCAGGCTAGTCCATTATTTCAAAAACTTAATTTCTGCAACTCAAAAGGCTTTTCAGTATCTTGTGTGGCCCCCACGAGCTTGTGTGCATGCTTGACAACGTCGGGGCATGCTCCTAATGAGACAACGAATGGTGTCTTGTAGCATTTCCTCCTAGATCTGTGTGAGGGCATCCCTGAGCTCTTGTACAGTCTGAGGAGCAACCTGGCGCCGCCTAATGGACCGAAACATAATGTCCCACAGATGTTCTATTGGGTTTAAGTCAGGGGATCGTGAAGGCCATTCAATTGTTTCAATTCCTTCATCCTCCAGGTACTGCCTGCATGGAGACATGAAACGGGTCAAGGGTGAAAAAGGTGAGACCCAAATCCGACCCAAGCAGTCGGGCTCACTTGGTTCGGGCTCGGATCGTAAGAGTGGGGAAGAGCCCTTCACCTGAGGTCTACACAGGTGACCTCCAGACGAGATGCGCTCGTGTGGGTCGCGCGCCATTGGTTCTGACGGACTTATTTATTTATTCTACAGTTGGTGGTGTTTGGTGCATGTTAAAAATCCTCTGGAATATTCCCCCGTGGTTAATAGTGAAACTGGTCAAACCGTAAAACCCTGCCTTGCTGAATAAGTCCATTACCATCTCACCATCAACGGCAAATTTCGCCAAGTGTTCTTTCAGAATCAGAGAATCAGAAGAATCAGAATCAGAATATTTTTTATTGCCATTGTCATTGAACGCAGCTCTCTGACTAGGAACTTGTTTCGGAACCCCACTTGATGTGCTACCGAGTGAGCTAACCGCTAGCATTAGCCAATATGTTCGTATAATTTCACTGTTGATCCCAAACTTTGGACCATTCCTACCTTTTATTTGAGCAATTTAATGAATCAAACCCTTCAAAGATTTGTTTCAGCATTAGTACTGTCTATGACTCGTCTTTGCTTGTCATCTAGAATCTTCTGGTGCTGCTTTGTAACTGGCAAAAGCCGTGAAACTTACTGAACAGTAATGAAAAAGTGATTTTTTGCTTAGAAAAATAGACTGCAGTGACCAAATTTGAACACAGGATGACAGTCATTCTTACTTACGGTATTGCGCCTTTAAACTAAACTCTTGTGTAGATGAACTCAATGCAGGGATGTGATTCTTCCGGTTTTTACCAGATTTCCGGAATTTTCAAGCGGTTTGGGGCACCCCTGAGATTGATGCAAATTCGATGAGAAATGTTTTCATATATATATGGGGGGTGGCTTTGTCCAAGGCTCAAAAGTCACAATTTATTTTCACCCACAATTGATTCAAAACAAGATTGCCTGCGTGTTCCCTTACCGTTTGCTAGCAAACAACATCATAGGGTGACCAAATGTCCTCTTTTCCCCGGACATGTCCACTTTTCACCGTCTGTCCGGGGCGTCCGGGGGGGTTTCCTATATTGATGAAAATGTCCGGGTTTTCATCCAGGAGCCGGGTTTGAATTACGGGGGAGCTGGAAGCCCTCAACTTATACACCCAGGGAAGCCTGAAAAAAGATCTCGTTTCTACGTATATTACATTATTTACATGGACTCTCAGCGCACCGGGGATTCTTTTGTGAGGAGAGGACAGATAATGCTGATTATTGAAGCTGCGTCCTGCGTACGGCCACAGTAACATTCTCAAAGTGGTGCCACCAAAAAATATAATTAACACGTGTTTGTTCATGTCCGTTCATATAATCTTCTGTCTTACGTCTGTCTATTAATCGTGTCTTTCATTCGTATCTGACGCGCTACGCAGTGGAGCGCGTCACCCGTCCGCTGGTGATTTCACCTCACCCGCGCGGCCGCGCAGTGCACACTCCACTATTTTTCAGCTGGTAGATTCATTTGAACTGTTTACTTTACAAAAGCAACTCGAGGTGAATCAGGAGGAAGCCAGGAAACAGTTTATTCTTGTGGATTGAGAGGAGAAGGAGGAAGATCACAGGCAGGACAGGAAAATATTCAAATAAAAAACAAGAAAACAAAGTTCTTGAAAATGAAAATGTTGGTAGATTTATCCCACTACACCTTTTGACCTTCATAAAGCAATAATTCATAAGCGTGTAATATTTATATATTTGATACAATTCAGATCACCTTCAAAATTCAGTTCCACATCCAGGGCTGTATCAAGACATTTTGGGGGCCAAGGCAAACAGACCCCCCCACCCCCTCCCCGTCACTGGGCTTCCCCAGAATCCTCTGTGTAATTCAAAGCCTGCCGAGGAGTATTAATTATAGTGTTTGCAAAACCACCTCGGTATGAATTTTTCTAGAGCCATTTTGTTGGCAGAATCTGATATTTTAGCTCTAAGCCAGGTGTTCTGACAGAACACCGGGAAAAAATGGGTCCCAAAGTGGTTTGTGTGGCGTTGCCATAGTGTGACGTCATCAGTAGGCACAGATCCCCTGTCCTCTTTTTTGGAAATGGAAATATGGTCACCCTAGATTACGTCTATACGTGTGACCTCACGGCTTATTTACTATCGCATCGTTCGAGAAGTGCAGCGGTGTGTTTTTCATGGGTTAAATCCTGGCAGTGGTGAGTAAAAACATTATATATGACATCAAACAGCAATATCAAACGTCATTTCCTTCTTTTTGGTTTAATGGCAGACGGCATATACAAACCGTGACCTTTTAAGTCTCGAGGGATCTTGTGATCTTGCGAGTCGAGCAAGGAGCGCGGCGGTGAATTTGCTTTGCTGCTGACTCTCCCGGTGTGCACTGGAGTGCTACGATTGTCGCGAGTAAACCGTTCTGCTGCTGTTCCGCGCCGCTGATGCTTCCAGTGTGCAGCAGGCGTAAGAAAGAAACTCCTTTCAGCTGCCTGTAGGCAACGGTGGTTCAGGGGTTAGCAGTCGCCCTGTAATCAGTGGGCTGCTGGACTTATACTAGTGGAAACGCCATGGAACAAGGCTAAATTGAGTCATGCAATGTGGAAAAGGGCCATATTGAAAAGATCCTATAATTCTAAATTCATTAATTTCATGTCCAGAATGACTAGTTTTATTGTAATTTTAGTTTAAAAGCCCAAAAGGGATTGGATTTCTAAGTCAACCTATTGATGGAAAACCTCTCTGGAAATAAACATTTGTATTGTTTTAACAGGCAGCATATACTTCCATCCAATAAAACCAAACCCAACATCCAGGCATGCTTTACTAACCTGATTACTGAGAAACGTGCAACCTTTAATCAACCTGGCATGGAGGAAACTAACCAATAAGCTGATTGTGTCTGAAACAGGAATCAAACATGTTTCAGTTGTTTGTAGAAACACTAAACTCACATCAGTGTTTAATATGTAGCTTTTAAATGTATTTCCACTCTTCAAAATAACCTTGTTTATGCTGGAACTAAGTATGTTTCTAACAAATTAAAGTAATCAAAACCAAGCAATTCAGCATTTGATTCATAATAAACATTCATACATGCAAAACAAAGGCATTGAGCTCCATTTTACCACCAATGAGTCTTTCAGCTGAACCTCATCAGTTTTCTGCTGATGGAAAATATATTCAAATCAACTGAGCAGTCTCCCTTCATTCCCCTGATGACTGTGTTGAACTCAGACAGAATGAGCAACACGGATGTTTCCAGGAAAAAAAAAACATTTCTTCAAAATAAACACATAAAGTTAAGGACAATCCGTCCTCGCGCCGTGATTCAGGCTTTATCAGACCACTGTCGCAGGAAACGTTCTCCAGGTTTGTCTTTTTGAATTGAATATGTGAGAGAAATGTGTGTGTGTGTGTGTGTGGCTGCATTATCCTGCTCTGTTGGCGCGGCAGCCACTATAGAGCTGACTAATGCAGAAATAGACTGCAGGCTAAGCTTCTTTTTCCTGAAATGTCTTAAAAAGTGAAGGCTGCATTCTTTGGCTCTTCTCTAAAATATCTATATTTCTCTTCATCTGGTGGAAAAGTGCGTCACCGCTGGGAAAACACACCTACTCAAACATCTCAGATGCGCAGAGAAGGTGTCAGCGCCGCCGTGCTCTGATGAAAGCTAATTATAAAAAACATTTCACATGACAGTTTAATGTTCGTGTGTGTGTGTGTGTGTGTGTGTGTGTGTGTGTGTGTGTGTGTGTGTGTGTGTGTGTTGTTTCAGTGGGTAAACAGGTCTGTTTGTTTTGGTGCTAATAGCTCCTTCGGACACATCTCATTATGTTGAAAAGGGAGCTACATTAAAGGCGTCACCAGAACCTTCATCTGACCACAAACCATTCTAACCATTTTAACCATTTATCTTCCACATTAAAGGAACTAGAGGCAGGATCTTTAAAAAATCTGTAAAAAATTAAACATGTATGTTCATTTTTTCAAAGCTAATGGGTGATGAAGCGTTATAAACCTAAAAGAATGAGGCCACCCATGTATCGTTCCATTTTCTTGAACAGGCTGTTTGCTGCAAAATGCGCTGCAGTTCGGTCACGAATTTCCCGCGCTGCCCTACGGATGTGGCGTCAATTGACACTGCTTGCGCGTTCACGACAGCTTCAAAACAGAAAGAAAATGTGTTCGACACTGCAGATCGGTAGGTGGCGCTATTGCACCTTAAGTTGCTTGCCAACCGCCAAACTCCAAAAGAAGAACTGTGGGAATGGATTCTACTGCAACCAGCAAACGACCAAGCGTGGCACAAAGGAAGTTTATTCAGCGGCATCTCGTGAGTCAAAAACCAAATATGGTAAAAGACAGGCAGGGACCCGAATCTATATCGGATACGTGATTGACGAATGGAGGCTGCTTCAACTATATCTGGGACTCAAAAAGGATGCTGCCATGGCTCATTTCCTAGTGAGCAGGTAAGAAACATTATAGGTTGTGTTTAGAGATGATGACAATGATCTGACCTCACCGATGACTCAGAGAGAGCTAGCGTGCAGTAGCATTAGCTGTGATCATGCTACAGTAGTAGCATTAGCTGTGATCAGGGCTGCAGCGTGGATTGCTTCGCCGCAATATTGTCCGTGAGAGCGGCGGGGAGTTGCCTTTTCAGCGTGAGATATTGGAGGTGTGGCGTGAGAGCGTGTGAAGAGGGTCAGGTAATGGTATTTTTGTGTTTGTGTAACATAGCCGTCTGTGCACGCTCCCGTGCTGGGCTGCAGTTACTCGCAGAGCCGGGCGCGTCGCTCGTGAGCATCGTTTCTTTTTTCCTGCCTCTAGTTCCTTTAAANCTGATTCAGCCGTCAGGAGCAGAGGACTGATGTTTAGCTCTGGTTTAAACGTTTCTCTTCTCCACTTTTCAGAACTTTCTATCCCAACAACGTCTCCACCAGACTCCTCAGCAACTCCAACAAGATCCTCCTCCCAGTTTGGTCCATCATCAACCTCTTTCCCCCCACAGCTCCCAGTGAAGCAGCCAGTGTCCTTCCAGTCTCAGCTCAGGGTGAAGCTGCTCCTGCTGCTCTACTCAGAGCTGATAGTGAAGAGTCTGCTCTTCTGCTGTGGACTCTCTCTGATGAGGATCTTCAGGAACAAGGGAGCGTCCACCACCTGAACACCTGCTGACTCATCACTTCAGTTACAATCCACAAATGTTCTTTTTGACTCCTGAAACTGAAGTTTCAGCTTCAGTCAGGTGATGTCATCATGAAGGAGTTTAGACTGTAATTCTGATGATTTTAACTTTGTTTTACATGATGAAACGTTTTTATTTACAGCCGTTCATAATGATTTGATGTTTCATTCATGCTTTCATAAACAGAATAATAAATAATTGTCTCTTTACCAAAAGCTTGTGTGTTTTCTACAGACAGCAGCAGGTGTGGCTGAGCCTCCAGTTATCAGTTTCTAACCCGAACCCTTTCTCCTCTGATCATGAACTTTGTGTCTGAATCATCTGACAGAGAGAACGTTCAACTCTACGCTGATGACACCGTTGTTTCCACACAGGAACAAACAGCAGAACCAGCTGCTTTAAAGCTGCTAGAAACAAACATCTACAGCAGGGGGAGTCAGCTCCCTTCCCCAGGGCCCGTATCCAGCATGTTTTAGGTGTTTCCCTGCTCCAACATGATTGATTCACCTGTTCAGCAGCTCATGGAGTTCTGAAGAAGGTAAATGTTTCCATGAAGCTGAGAAACAACAACCCAACAGGAAGTGGTTGATGAGTGTGAGCAGCAGCAGATATGAATCTGTTGTCTGTGGTTATCAGGACAGAAACAATCAGACTTGATTTCCTGCAGCTGTGTGTTTCTGCTCTGCAGCCTCCTCACCGTTAGCTGTGGCTTTTCTCTTTAATAACGACGGTTACAAACATCCACTGGTTCAGCCATCTTTCCAGGAAGCATCTGAGTTCTTCATCTGTGACAAAAACAACTCAGATCAGGAACTCAGAGCTGAGAAATGACCTCTGATTGAATTCAAGTCTTTATTAAACGTTAATGGATGAAGATCCACTCCTACTCTGAACTAAACTCACAGATGAGACTTTGTGTGTCGGCTGTGAGGGAGTGATGCTCAGCTAGAGGAGGACATGTTCAGCTTTTATGGTTTTCTGCTGTCAAACATCAGAACAACCTAAACCACACAGAGACACAAACAGGTCATGTTGTTTCTCTCGTCTGAAAACAAAAACAGGACCAGACGTCCATGTTGGTTCAGCTCTAGTCTGGTTGTTTCAGTGGGTTGATGAAAAACCTGCAGAACCGTCAGAAGAGTCTGTTCCTCTCAGTCAGAGCTGAATGTTTCTTTAGTTCACGTCTAACTGGTCTGGTCTCTGTGGACCTGCTCCTCACTGGTTTCCATCAGCTGCTGTCAAGTTGTGTGGAGTCCCACAGGGCTCTGTCATCGGTCCTGTTATTTACCCTTCAGCATCGTTTCACTCATGACTTTGTTCTGGTTCTCATTAGAACTGAAGATCAACCATCTGGACTCTCTGTG
This sequence comes from Aphyosemion australe, assembly GCA_006937985.1. Lineage (NCBI taxonomy): Eukaryota > Metazoa > Chordata > Actinopteri > Cyprinodontiformes > Nothobranchiidae > Aphyosemion > Aphyosemion australe. The sequence continues at coordinate 1,591 of SSNS01001565.1, read as the reverse complement.
TCTCTGCCTTCCTGTCATTATATTTAAATGTTTAACAGATAAAAACAAATAGAGAACAGATTAAGATTAACCCTAACCCTATTTATTAGTATATATATATATTTTTTTTTATGAATTTAGTGAAACTGATTTTTATAACTGTTAAAATGTGAAGCTTATTTTTTAATAAAATCAACCATTGAGAGATAATATATATTTTCGATATTTAGAAAATGTCTAACCTAAAAATCAAACAAACACTGATCATTTATTTGTTTATATTGATCATAAAAAGCTTTTATTAGAAATAATTAGTTTTTTCACTTCATTCTGATACAAACAGATGATCTGCTTCATTCTGTAAAATATGATAAAACAAAGAAACTGCAGTAAAATATCAACATGCATCAGATAAAAATCAAAAAGAGATCAAATCAATCTTTAGATTTCAGTAAAACGTTTATAAAAGTCTCTAAAAGGTTTTATTCTGGTGTAAAATATTCTAATAACTAAAATCAGCAGGAGAAAAACGATCTAAAGCCAACTAGACGACGTCAGAACCAACATCTGTAGAAACGGATCAGAGGTGAAGTGATGAGTCAGCAGGTGTTCAGGTGGTGGACGCTCCCTTGTTCCTGAAGATCCTCATCAGAGAGAGTCCACAGCAGAAGAGCAGACTCTTCACTATCAGCTCTGAGTAGAGCAGCAGGAGCAGCTTCACCCTGAGCTGAGACTGGAAGGACGCTGGACACACAGACAGGCACACAGACAGACAGACAGACAGACAGGTTATCATGGGCAGTAGAACTCCACAGCCACTAACAAACTGATCTCTGACATATTATGGTCTGTTTGCTGTTCAGCTTGTCTGATGAAGACATTCAACATTTAGTCCTAAAGGTGTCCTAGCGCCTGATTGGACATTGGAGGTGTCCATCAGAGAGACAGCAGGTGGTCTTACAGTCAGCTGGCTGCAGAGCTGGCAGGTCTGCTGGAGCTGGAAGCTCTGGAACAGAAGAGGAGCTGCAGTGAGACATGTCCGTCCTCCACAGCGTCTCCACATGAAGCTGAATCACTGCTGGACACAGTCACCAAGCCTTCATTACCTTGTTGTGGTTGGACCTCCACCGGCCCCCCCTCGTGCTGCACGGAGCAGCTGTATTTATATGTGCTGTTCTGCTGATGGACTACTAAGATGGCGGCGCTGCGTCCCGACTCTCTGAGCTCCAGCTGCTCTCCATCATCAGGACTCAGGTCCTCCAGAGGACCGTCCTCCTTCTGTCTTCTCCAGGAGAAGCGGACCAGAGGAGGAAACATGTCTGAGGCCAGACACATCAGGGAGCTGGTCCCCTCCAGGTGGGATGTGGATGCTGCTGGGTACACGCTCACCACGGGCTTCACCACCTGCTGATCTGAAGTTTGACAGCAGCAACAAGCAGCGCAGACATAGAGTCACCAGAGTAACATCACATGTTTCAGCTTTTCCTGCAGCACTCGAACGCCTCGTTAGGATTCATTAAAACAACTTGATTCATCTTTGTTTGAGTTCACTTCAGTCTTTAGTCGACATGTGGAGGAAAACAAGGATCAGTCCAGAACTTCACCAACAAAC
>SSNS01001564.1:0-15478 GCA_006937985.1 Aphyosemion australe | reverse complement strand
GTAACTACTTATACTCAAATATGAGCTGTTTAAACATTTTAGCTACTCAGTTTTTTAGAGATTTCAGTTTTCTGCTGTTTAGGATTTTTTTCTCTATTCTGTACTTACTTTTTGGGCTTTTTAAAACTTTTTAACAATTTTTGCTCCTATAACTTCAAATACATTCAGCACATTTTGACAATTAAGCTTAGTTTGAGCTTCAATTCAGCAGTTTCAGCTATCATATTCAGCAATAAAGCATTCAATTTATCTAGTTTATTCTTTATTTAACCAGGAAGGTCCCATTGAGATTAAAAACCTCATTTTCAAGGAAGTCCTGGCCAAGAGGCAGCAAAAGTTACAGTTACAAAATTTTTCAGTTACACAGACTTGTTATGTACAAAATTACAGAAGGCAGTTACAACACAGGGAATCTGTCTCAAGGGCTCTCAGTCTGGCTTTAAATGTATTCAAGTAGATAAGCTCGGTTAGTTTCCAGTTTTCCTGCAGCCTGTTCCATGCAGAAGGAGCAGAGTGAACAAAAGCCCTTTTACCCAGTTCAGTGCGAGCAAACGGAACACAGAGTAACAACTGATCGTTTGCACGCAGACTGTGAGAAGTTACACTTCTCCGTGAGATTAAGTTACAGATGTAGCTGGGTAGTAATCCAAGCATGGCCTTGTAAATGAAAGTGTACCAATGTACCAACCTCCTGGTGGACAAAGAAGGCCATCCCACTCGAGAATACAATTCACAATGATGGGTCAGTGGTCTACATTTAGTAATAAACCTCAGCGAGGCATGATAAACCACATCAATCTTACCAAGACACTGTGCTGAAGCATTCATATACAAAAGGTCTCCATAATCCAGAATAGACAGAAATGTTGCAGTAACTAGTCGTTTTTTGGCCTCAAAAGAAAAACATAGTTTATTTCGAAAAAAGAAACTCAGTCTGAGTTTGAGTTTCTTCACAAGATTATCTATATGGGGCTTGAAGGAGAGGGAGTCATCGAGCCAGACACCAAGGTATTTGTATGTGTGGACCACCTCTATGATATTTCCCTCCAGAGTGGTCACTGAGGGCATACTTAGAGGTCTTTTTTTAGAGTTTGAGAACAACATTAGTGTAGTTTTGTCAGCATTGAGGACCAATTTTAACTCTAGAAGTGTTTGTTGGACCTCATTAAAAGCTTTCTGTAAGAATTCAACAGCTTTAGTGGGGGATGTTCCAAAACAGTAAATGATTGTGTCATCAGCGTAAAAGTGCATATTAGCATCTGACACATTTTGTCCTATGTCATTAATATACATAATGAACAAGAGGGGTCCCAAAACTGAACCCTGTGGTACTCCCTTGTGGACACTCAAAAATTCAGAGGACAAGCATTGAGTTCTGTCCTTCAAGTAGTCTGTGAACCATGAGATCGCATGTTCAGACAATCCCAATCAAGGAAGCTTATGTTTTAAAACAGCATGGTCTACAGTGTCAAAGGCTTTTGACAGATCAATAAAAAGTGAGGCAAAGTACTGCTTTTTATCAAGAGCAACAAGAATGTCATTGATCACCTTTGTGGCTGCAGTGATGGTGCTGTGCTTTTTTCTGAAACCTGATTTCAGACTTGAGAGAAGGTCATTTGAATATAAAAAGTGTTTCAATTGTTCACTTACTAGGGTCTCTAGAATTTTTGCCAGGACACACAGATTAGATATTGGCATGTAATTTGTTAATAGAGCTGGGTCACCACCTTTTAGTAAAGGAGTCACAAAAGCAGACTTCCAAACTGATGGTATTTGTTTTTGATAGAAAGATTAAAAATAACTGTAAGAGGTTCTGCAATAAAATCAGCAGCCATTTTCAAAAAATAGGGTTCTATCATGTCTGGGCCAGAGGATTTCCTGGGATCCAGAGTTCTAATAATTTTATGCACTTGCTCTACAGTAAATGGAACAAAGTTAAAAGAAGCACCAGGAGTTATTTGGGAATCTGTGCAGGGGGACACAGGGGGTGTTCCAGTAGAAGTAGACACTGAACCAGATGAGATAAAATGCTTGTTAAAACAGTTTAAAACCTCAGTTTTATCATGTACTGGGACAGAGTCATTTAGGACAAATTTTGGAAGAGCATGAGAAGTTAAGTTGACAGATAAAGACTTAATCACTTTCCAAAATTTCTGTGGATTATTTAGGCTGTCAGTTGTGATAGATAAATAATAGTCTGATTTGGCCTTTTTGGTGAGAGTAGTACATTTATTTCTTAGTTGCTTAAAGATAGCCCAATCAGAGGGGAGATTTCCTTTTCTGGCTTTGGCCCATGCCACATTACGCTGATGGATAATATTTGACAGCTCGGGGGTGAACCAGGGATTTTCTCGTCTTTTGATTCTGAGTTTGCTTATTTACAATTTCCATGAAAGTCTCTTTGAAGAATGCCCATGCTAGCTCGACATCTGGTAACAAATCTATTTGCCTGCAATTAACCAAGGACAAATCCTTATGAAAAGCTTGTTCACTGAATTGTTTAAAATTTCTCTTGCAGATGATGCGTGATTTGGATTTAGGCATTTTAGTGCTCCTGCAAGTGGCAACAACACAATGATCACTCAAGTCATTGCAGAAAACACCTAATAAATCAATAACCCCAATGCAATATTCAGTATGTGTTCTATACTTGTGGCAATACCGGATTCACATTGTTGTCTGTGTCTCTTACAGTATGCTGCATAGTGCTTGTTAGGGATTTTGTCAATTACCCTACCCGGAACTGAGGAGATAAGAGAGAGACAATGAACCACACATAGAACCGTTTGCAAAGGGTGACAGACCGACTCAGGACAGAGAACAGTCTGCCACCCTTTGCAAACGGTTCTATGTGTGGTTCATTGTCTCTCTCTTATCTCCTCAGTTCCGGGTAGGGTAATTGACAAAATCCCTAACATAAATTGGTCCTTCGAGCGGAGCCTGGGGGTCTTTGCTGTCGACGCCGGATGCCATCCGCTGGACAGTGCAGCGCCCTGCTTTCGCTGGAGGTCGGCGCCTGGGGTCTGGCGTTGCCAGGGGTCCACCGGGTCTGCGAACACAAGCTTCTGAGCTGGGGAGATCTGGTGAGACAATCTTGTTTATGTGTGGATCCTAACTCAGAGTACCCTAAAGTTTGGCTTTTGAGCGTTTGGCTGATATAAACGCAATTAGTGGCAGGTCTTTGGGCGTTTTGCCAGGAAATAAACGCTACTCTGGACTTATATGCTATTAACTTGGAGCACCCTAAATTATGGCTTTTGGGCGTTTTGCCTTGATATAAATGCTGTTTGGCAGGTTTTTGGGCGTTTTTCCCGGAAATAAACGCTACTCTGAAGTTGAACAGCTGTGATAGATACGCCGGTAAGGGAACTGTGGGAGTTTCAGATGGTTTTTGAGCGTTTTTGACCGTGATAAACGCAATCTCCTGTTGTATGTCTGTTAGTCTGTCTGTCTATTTGTTTGTTCATTGGTTGGTAGTAGTGGAACGAGTTCCCACACTGATAGGAGGTAGACTTCCACCTACTTCCTAGTGCATGATTTGAGAGTGTGGATGTTTTTTGTTAAGGTGTGGCTACGTGGATGAATGACCAGTTATTGGTGGTCTTGTGTGGTTTGCGGTGTGCCTACTGTAACTTTGTCTAAGCCTGTTGCGTTTCATGAGTGAGCGTGGAACCTGAGTGTGTGCTGCTGCTGAGTGGGCGTGGACCAGTGCGAGGAGTCCTGCAATAGTGTGTGTGTGCTGGAGGTGTGTCTGAGGTTCTGGTTCTGATCCGTGTGGGCTCAGGGCCTGTGTGTTAAATGCTGCTGTGGTGTCTGTCTGGAGGCGTGACTGTTCGTGTGTGTTTGCTTGAGCTGCAGCAATGAAAAGCAAAACAAATTATTAATTTGGCCCCAAATTCACATTTTGTGCTATCTACATTAAACTAAATGTCCCACACGCAAAGCAGAATAACTACAGTGGCAAACTCATGAACGGTGAATAATAATACATTATTTTGGCATAATTAACAGCACAAACGCACACAAATGATTACTAAATTAGGTTGATACTCCTAAATAACTCCTAAAATGAATCAAATTGAAATATAAAGGACTAAATAGATAAATAAACAGCGAAGAATGAATAGTTACATGAATATATATATGTAACATTTTTTAGCACAAAGAAATTAGATGACCCTAGAGATGAGCAAAATTGGATGACAATTCAATCACACATCCTAAATAGCAGCAAAAAGGAGTTTTGGAAATTAGTTAAACTTTGAACAGTTAAATGGTTAACGTAATATATAATATAAATATAATTTGTAATTATAAAGTAATATAAAATACTGCAGGAGACCGGTAGTTCTAATCCTAAATTTGAACGACAAGGACACAGATAATTCAAAAAGTTGATCTAAAGAGTCACACTGTCCGGGTTTTTAGGAATTCATTTGAAAATTAGGTTGATAAAACACATATTTGGTTTATAACAGAAGGTTAATTGCAGTCTTTGATTAGAAATATCTATTTGACTAATGATAGAGGTCAATGTCTCTGAAGGACATCACATTGTGTCGGCTTCCATCATATTTGGGATAAAAACGATCAAAGATTATAAGCAGAGTGGTTCCATGATGACTGGAGGTCATCTGATGGCGCTGAGATTTATATGTAATCTCTCATGCCACAGTTAAAGGTCTGTTGATTTGTAAACAACTGAAGTACAATTCCTGATAAACATCCTTGAATTTGGGTTTCATTTCTAATTAAGGCCAAGTAAAGTAAAGACTATAAGATCCTATTGTGCATGGATTTAATCTAAACATCAGGAGTAAATGTTTTACTGAATGGGGGAGAGGTAGAGCGTCCCGTCATGGTCACTAGGACCGATTGGGTAACAATCTGAGCGCAGTGACATGCTGGAACTGCAATCAGAAAGGACATTTAGATAGGAACTACAGGCTACCCCCTTCACATAACTCTAAGGTCATTGATAATCCAAACGTCTGTCACCCTTTGCAAACGGTTCTATGTGTGGTTCATTGTCTCTCTCTTATCTCCTCAGGTCCGGGTTGGGTAATTGACAAAATCCCTAACAGTGCTGGTACCAAGTTTTTTTTAATCTTTTATTTGTGTTTTTTTTAGTGATCTAAGATTACAATACTAGATTACTGCCTAAGTGTATATACATGCACCCTTGTTTTTTTATCTTTCTTCTAATTACCATTTGAGTGATGGTGCTGCTGTGACAAGTGAATTTCCCCACTGTGGGATCAATAAAGTCTATTCTATTCTATTCTATTCAGGTCTTTGATGTTGGATAGTTATGGGTCAGATGATGAAAGGTTTGGGAACTAATGCAATAAGGGACAATTTATCAACAAGAAAATTACCAACTAGTATAATTTGCTTATTTTTTAAGTAAAAACACAATAATAAAACATTCACAACATTTTACATACATACGGTAGCTCTTGGTATGACACAAATACATTTATTTGGTATTTAGCTGCTCTGAGCCCTTGGCACAATGATTTGTCTGACCAAAGTTCCTTCAGGCAGCATGAAAAGAGAGGAAATCTCAGCACCAGTCAAATGAATATTAATTATTATCTCAAAGCACAAAAAACCAAAGATAACAGGTTAATTTAAATACACCCTAACTATTAATTTACGTTCATGCTATTTATATGTGGTTTTAAAAAAATACAAATTTACAAATTATAACAAATGTGAATGGACATGGGGTTACTAACATTTAATGATGTGTGACCAAGGGTGTTATGAGGTTGTGGAAAGCTTTGTAAGGTCTTAATCCATTGTGAATTTCAGTCATTGGACCTCCACAGGGAATATCAGTCAGGCAGAGTCGACTAATAACTTGCACAGTACTGATATCTGGAGATTTCAATGTCAGAACCGTAAAGAGACAGAAATAATGAAGGCAGACAACTCTAGTGCTGCTCACATCGCACCATGGATTTGGTTTAGATTTAGAGCAGAATGTCATGGTGTTGAATTAGAGGGGAGCAGAGCATCTCAACACTGCAATGGGTGATAGTGGAGGGCATAGCAGGGTCCTAATCTTCGGTTATGAGGACTAAGAAGCAAACAACATGCATGCATTAACACAAATATTTAGAAATGCATTTGGAAAAATAACTGTTCACATTAATTTGTTTAAACACTTCCAATGACTGCAAGTTAAACTTGCATTCTTATAGAGGAGGTTCACTGACAAACATATTTTTGAAATACGATCGTTCACGCTGAGTTTCATAAGCTGAGCCTTAAAATAGTGTACTGCCTGCAAAAACCAAAACAAAGTATAGGGAAGTGGTCAGGTCAGGAAAAGCCACACAGATCTACGTCACACTGTAAGATTCACATTCATGGACTCGCCCATCTTGGCTTGCAACCACAGAAGGTTGTGTTGGTGAAAGTTTACTGTAAAGCAAAACAATTCAAGTCTTTCAAAGGAGGTGATTCTTTTCACTGTATGTAAAGGGACAACATGCCATCTCTGCAAAGGAAAGCTGTAGCCACAATTCGACCCGTGACCTTCATTTTGAAAGGCAACAGGGCTACCAACTGTACCACCATGCAGTCCAAGGTACCAGAAAAGACATCTGAGTTTATTTGGTTTGAAGATTTGTTTTCCCTGAAACCTCAAAATGTCCAAAAATACACACCATATGCCAGACGTGACTCAGCCCCATTTAATTAATCAGAATGCTGGAATAGGGAGCTCGTTGTTAAAGCCATTCTCAAACATTTAAATGCTTGTCATGCCAGACGTCCCCAGGACTGGATTGATCCTCTTGGGTGCATTAACCTATCAGTGTGGTAGGTGCTGTGCATTATGATTAAGAACAAAAAAATGTCCACATCCCTCACTCAGAGGTCAGAGAGAAGCAGCTACAGTAAACCACAAAGAGCAACAAGAAGCTGAGTCCTGGCATTAATATTAATGAGACAAAGTTCATACGGTCGGTGCTGGATCCATCCAGCACATACCCTGATTAAATGTGGCAAGTAGTTACAAAAGCTATAAAACCAGTGGCACATCTAGACTCCGAGGTATTGATAAGGACACAGATAGTTACATAAGAGTGGACAAGGAAATAGCCAGCAGCGTAATTAAAGTGCAGGAGGAGGCTTCTTTGTGGTGTTGGCGGGCTCCTTGCCACATTTCACATTGACTTTCAACCAGACGAGGAAGGTCGGCAACAAGGTGTTTAGAGCAATCTCCGCAAATTGTTGGACTGAGGCTTGATAATCTTCAAGGCTTTAATGGATCTCAGATCTGTTTACCAAGTGAGTGCACCTTACAGTCATTTGGCAATTGTTTTACCCTCTAACATAATAACAGAACTGGAATTGGCTTTTTGATCAATGACATCAGTGGTTAAGCTGATATATTCAATAAGCACAACAACCTTCAGCCTGTTAGAATTAGTGTGTGTGTGTGTGTGTGTGTGTGTGTGTGTGTGTGTGTGTGTGTGTGTGTGTGTGTGTGTGTGTGTGTGTGTGTACTGTAACTGTTCAAGACATGCATAATAATTTTGTACAGGATGCATTTGTTTGAGTTTTGTCCTCAGCATCTCATTAAAGTGTTCTGAGGCTGCGTCTCTTTGAGCGGACTGACCCGTGGAACGTGTGTGTACACACACTGCAAAGGGTCCTGTCTGACAGGTTTTGGTGGTGCATCTTTATCTCAAACTACCCAGACATCCAGACAGTTTTTTCATCTAAAGTAAGTATAATTAAAAAGTGCTGAGAGCACACTCTCTGAATAGCGAGGAGGTGAACAGAGGGTGCCGTCTTGCCATTTGTGAGATTTTTTTTTTTTTCCGAAGCTGGGCAATGACAGCAGGAAGATATCGCACAGGAAGAGCATGAGATCCAACGTGGTCTCTCAGGCTGCAAGTTGATCTGAGTGGGCTTTAATGTTTCCTCTGGTCTCCTTCCCAGCATTAATGACTGAATGGATCGTATCGGACATGCCTGGAGACTCAAACTGGCCTTTGGTTTTTGCTCCTAGCAAGTCTCAACAGCCTGCATTCTTAAGCTGAAATAAGCACCGTGGTCATTGCCCTGCCAATGATTTGAATGAGTCCCTAGCTGAACCCAGCCCATCTTGTTTGGAGCTCATTTATCAGATAGTTAGGATGCAACTCAGTGAGATGGAGGCTGGGACAGAGAGGGAGATGATGACTACACAATCAGTCTTACATAATTCCACTTCTTCTGAAACAAATTAGACTCTAATATACACTTTATACAAGGAGGCTCATAACTAATACAGATGATTATTGCTTTTAAGACTCTGCCTCATACAAGGAGAGGATGAAAGAGAAATAAGCAATATGGTGTCAGATGTCTTTAAGTAGAGCTGCTTATGCCTTCTTCCACCAGATTGCAGCTCAGATGCTTTTGTGAAACATCCAGCCTTCAGATCCTTTTTTAGAACAAGAAACTTTTGCTTCCGCCATCATTTTAAACCCACTGCAGCAAATGTCCATAATTTAGTGATTTTCCTGGTCTTTTTGTCCTTCCCATGTGGAATATTTTTGTAATGGATTTCTTTCCTCGTTTAAGTTTGATGGAAAAAGTGTCACATTCTCAGGCGTACAATGGGAACACTTACAGGACTTGGCACAGACAAGCCTCAAAGGCCTTGGCACAAAAGCCTGAACAAATTGAGAAGACAGAAGTGCAAACTCATTAGCTTACCAGGTTTCCAATCACAGCAATTCTTGTCCAGGTTTTTAAAAATATATGCTGGATGTCTCAGTCTGCAGATCTGATGATAGAGCTGTGTTTGTACCCGACTTCAAAGAAGACAGCTTGGCGTCAGAACTTCTGGGTGATGTTTTTTGTTGATATGTTTAGTCATAACATACATCAGAATGCATGATTAAACTGCACCTGTTATTGAATTCGGCAAGAAACTGTTCTGCTTTCTTAAACCCACCCCAGTAAGCTTTATTGTTTATATGTAAAACAACTTGTTGTTCCAAGTTCTTTCTTTTGTTTAAGTGTGACAAACTCCTTTTAACACACTTTCTTCAAACAGCTTCTGAGACAGGGAGGGAGGGAGGGAGAGAGAGAGAGAGAGAGAGAGAGAGAGAGAGAGAGAGAGAGAGAGAGAGAGAGAGAGAGAGAGAGAGAGAGAGGTGGTCTGATGGAAGGCTCCACAGCACATATGGCAGTACTTGACGTGTGTGTTTAGAGGCAGAGCCAATTACCATCTCTGCAGTTTCATCTTGACTCAACATGCTCTCACTTTGTGACAGATTTTTTTAGAAAGAGGCCAAATCTGAAATAGCAAGTTGTTCATGTTTGACCTCAAAATTCTCTTCATATCAAAATGCTGGTGCAGAGAAAAAAACAATGTTTGATGACACTAAAGTTAGAAATGCTCTTGTCACAAATGACGTGAAGCTAAAAAAGTCACTTGTGATTTATATCATCTGAGTAAATTTGATATTTGTTCTGTTTCTTGTTTGGTTTCAGCTGCTCCTGCTGCATCAAGGATTTAATCTGCAGTTTGAATATTATGATTGCACTCGATCCTGGATTCATTTATGAAAGTGACTGGAATCTAAAAGTGCAGCGCACACAATCAGTGCACCCTAGCTATCAGTGTGCTCCACTTTTAATAGTTCCCCTGGGTACACCATATGGGAAATGTTGAAAGATATACTGCTGTCATTCATTATTTCTCCCTTTTTTCCTCTTTTTTTCCCCTCCACCTTTGAAATGTGCTGCCTAGCACAAAGATGATGTAGGTAAGATATTACCCTATTATCTCATTACGATCCATACCATAGAATCTGCAGCTTTCTTTTTCAGACAGCTTGTCTACTGCACCATTTTTACACTGCTCCTCCACGATGCTGCACTACCATCTGCTGGAAAACCTCAGATTGAATCCGTTGCAGCAAACACTCAACTGTCCTTTCTCCTCCCTGCATCTGCAAAGCAGAAATTGATTTCTCTGCCCATCACTGATGACTTTGTATGACAGCTATGTTTAAATTAGCAGCGGCCTGATAAGAGAGTATAAATTACCCAAATCTCTCCCCAGCCTAAATGTAGGAGGATTCAGTGAGAAAATGTATTGAGGTGGTGCAAAGAAATCTCCCACTGATGTAGCTTTAAATCGACAGCTCCCATTTATGAAGAAACTGTTGTCTCGCAGTGAGAGCTGCACACAGCAGAAACGACCAACAGCCACAGCTGTTAGACTCTTTTAAGAGGTAGCAGATCACATTATGTAATGCAATTATGCATCAAAATTAATAGCAGGCAATCGTGCAGGCAACCAGCCAGCACGATTGCCTGCATTTATATATATATTTAATCTGCAGCTTGGCTTTCATTCAGGTGCAGCACATCGAGTTCAGTCATTGGTGAAAGTTCTTTCACAAAGACTCATTGAATTAAGCCTCACGTGCATAAAGAAGATAGAGAATAGCTGGGAGCACCTTGTGTGTTTTATTTACATAATGCCTTCAATTATATGACGTCTGCAACTAGACCCATGGTTCAATCAGACCCTGTATACAGTGGCTGAATACAGCAGATCATTAAAACAAATGTATTAGCAAAAATCTTGACATATATTAACACTCGTTAAGAGAAGAGGGTTGCAACATAAACCCAGATGTGTGTGATGAACAAAGAAAAACAGCAGGGATTTGTCCCCAGGAGGACATTCTGACTGAGCTTTATTACGTGTGAAGAGAACAGCCAATTACAGCTGAAAAGAATAACTGTTTCATTTTTTTCTGCCATGTCAGGGATAGGCGAGAGTTCATCTTGAACCCTCTTTTGTTGTCGATGGTGAACTCGCTCAGACTGTTCAAGCAGCATTCTGCTAACATCTACACCCCAGCTCCAGGGGAGAGTCACACACTGGTGAATATTTCATTCTGTACTCTACATAAAACCAAATCGATTCACACACGTCTTGACTCACTCCCTGGTTAGTGCTGTGAATAGTAATCACAACCTTTAGGAAGATGCTCAGTCTCTGCTGCCATCTAGAGGTGTTAAGAGCCACTCTTCCCTCTTGATGGATTCATCATCTTTAAGAGCATCTCCTATTCACAGAGGTGCACCAAACACTCCCATTGCTTTTATTATTTTTGCTGTTTATGACTAAATGCATTCTGATGCAGTACAAGTAACCAATCATTCATGGCTGTTTTAGAGGAGGAGTAAAATTCCAGTTTGGAGTCATTTCCAGATGCAGAATGTATGCACACACACCACAGGGAAATTACTTTCAATCTAAACAGCTGTAAATTTCTGCAGCCTGGCGGCTTCAGCTCATGTCAGGATTTTATATCACAGATTGATTGGAATTATACAACACTTGCTTTGACTGACTGGATCCGCTAAAGGAAAGGCGTCGTGCATGAGCGTGGGTTGTAAAGAGGCCATGATAAATAAAGAGGGGTTCAACGGGGGCAGAGGATCTCTGCCAACGCAGGCAGAAGAATCTGGCTGTATTTGCGATTTAGGAACTGCACACAGTGAACATTTTATTGCACGATTTATTTCCAAGAATATAATCTGTGGTGAATCACCTTTATTTTAGGCCTTGTACAGGTTTGCACATCTTATTTTAGACCATTCATTCACATAAACACGTGGTTACAAACCTGTGCAAGTAAAGAAGTGTTGGGCTGTGCACCAGTGAGCATGTCTGCAGCAGCAGTTGGAGGTTGAGGGGTAGATCGTCTTCCATTTCAGTAAATCTTGATTCGGAGAAGCTGCAACTACTCACACACAAAAAAAGGTTCCAGTTAGAACCGAAGACAGTTCTTCACAGTGATGCCATAGGGGAACCTTCTGCAAGTAACCTTTTGCCTATTGGTTCTTTGAAGAACCATTTATAAATGGGTTTTTAAAGAACCTTATTAGGTTCTTTGTTGAACCTTAAAATTAGAACTGATAGAGTAAACATGAATATTGTGCTACTGACTGAGCAGAGATTAAGACCACGGAATCCACCGGTCTAATGAAAAAAAAAATTGGGTTTAAATTCCCTCCTACGGCGACTAGGTGAAAATTAGGTTTAAAGTCCTTCCTATGGCGATTAGGTAAAATTGGGTTTAAATTTCCTCCTACGGCGACTTGGGTAAAATTAGGTTTAAAGCCCTTCCTACGGCGATTAGGTAAAATTGTGGTTTAAAGCCCATCTCGTGGCACCGAGTAAAATAGAGGTTTTAGGTCCTTCTTGCGGAGTCAAGTTAAAAACCTGTAATTTTACTACTTTAGTAAAAACAGAAGAGGGTTTATATTAACTGACTGTGACAAACAAAAGGTAAGAGGGACCCTAGGTTCTTCAAATGTAAATAGACGAGACACATAATCTCATCCAAAAGACGGTCTGGTGGAAACCTGACAGTGCCAACACAAGCCAGACGGCGGTTGAAGTAAATTAGACGTGTCTCGCTGTTTTTTTTTTCTGTGTATAATTGAACATCCTTATATGGATCATTAGTAGGGATAAAATAGACATTTAAAAACAAATTACACAACACAGACTAAAACTATAGATCGAAATAGGAGACAAAAAGTACAAAATAAGGCATTAGAATAAAATCCCCCCCCCCCCCCCAAAAAAATATATATATATTAAATGCTTGAAAATGACTGAATTTGCCTGGTACTAATAGCATTTAACCTTACCTTAATCGTGTGTTGTATTGTTACCCTTCTGGATTATTTTTGGTTACATGGATGATTAAGAAATCACAAAGATCCAAAAAGAATAAAAATGCAAAAGTAAAACATAGTGCTCCTTTAAAGGTATTAAAAGACTACCATAAGTTATAAACACGAGAGGACAGTAAGATTCAGCTTGCATAAGTGAGAGGAGACGAGTCAAACAAAGCAGCAGGGAGATTCCTCACAGTGGCGAACCTAGAATTTTGAGTCAAGGGGTCCACGTTGTTTATTAAAAAAAAAAAAATAAATAAATTACAGCTATAAAACAATAAAAAATTACAAGAGGGTCTAGGAGAAAGAACGAAAATAAAACATAAATAACACTTTGTGATATTTTTAGAGACAGTAAAAACCTTGAGATAAGATACAGAACAAAGAGAACAAGAAAGTCTGTTCAGCGAGATAAAAACATCTAACATGATAAAATCGTTGACTCATGGGTAACAGCGAGTCAGCAAATCTCCTAAAAGGAGACATAAAATATATGTATGAGAGAGATCCAGACAATGAGAATTTTTTGCAAAAATGGGCTAAAAAATACAAAGTGACGGGTGAATTGAAAGAAGAACAGTGGAATGATTTGGTATGTAAGTTAGAGACTAAAGTGGCTGTAGCAGATGGAAAAAAGAAAATGCAGAAGCTAGAGGAACTAAAAATAGCTCGTGTGGGTGAAAAATACTGCATGTAGAAAGACAGCCTTAAAATAGAAAAAGGAGAAAAAGCGAGAGGAAGCAAAAAAGTTGTATATGGTGCGAGAAGAGGACCTTATGCTCCCAGCTCGCCCCTCCCCCCCCATCAGCAGGCGCCCGAGGCTGGTGTGACTGAGTGTGATCATGTTTCGCACCCCCCAGCCCCAGCAGCAGCCCCGAGCACGAGCATGGGACCTTCTGGAGGAACTAGAAGTAAAATAGGTCCTTATAATGACGTACAGCAAGCCCTAAACAAAATAAAACAGAAAGAAAAGAAGGAAATAGAAGAACTTAATCAACGTTCCTGTGTGACTCAGGAGCATGCAGAACTGTGATTAGTTCAAAAAATCTAGGTCTACGAAAGTCAAACAACAGCATTTGGGTAAAATCAGCCAATGGTAGTACCGATCAGGAGCCATTGTCACAACCAGTAACTGTAATAGACCCAGAAACAGGAAAAGCTGCTAATAACATTGTTGGTCATGTCACCTAGCTGCCCTGTCAATTTGTTAGGACAAGACCTCATGACAAAGCTTGTAATTGCAATCATTCCCATAAAAGATGGGATGAGAGCGTGTCACACTGATGGCAATGAAATTTACCATCAGCACGCACAAAAGCAAGAAGCAGGAGTCTATTAATCCTTACATGCACAATTACACCACAATCTGACTGAAACCACAAGAAGCAAAAGGAAAACTGACAGTGGGAAGGGATGACATGGCAATCGATGCACTTCACGTGACCACCCATGTGGTTATGCAACCAGACCTAGACTATGAGGAACTGTTCTTTAGATTTGACCCTGCTGTGGTGGCTACAGGGTCCTGGGTCCAAGGGCCCATTGTTTGGCTGAAATCAGACAAGGCACTTTTTTGTGGTGGCATTTCTGTGAAATTGACACCGGATTCAGACAGAGGGTCCCTCCGAGAGAGTACCCTCCGAAAACGGTGACCTCACGACCTCGAACGGCGGAGAAAAGTGGAAAAAGCGACAAAAGGAGGGAAAAATCCAAAAACGATTGCTTTTAAAACTTTTCGGGCACTTAAATTGCTCCGAACGGCCCGATTTTGAACTACGCGGTAGTGGGCGTGTCACCGAACCTACGGTCCGAATTTCAAGTCTTTTGGCAAAGTGGAAGTGGTAGATACAGCACAAGGACTATAAATTGACTACAAAACTTAAGGGCAGGCTTCAGTTTGAGGCCTGGGATCATTTTTCGGCAACCGTAGGTGCGAGAGGGACGGCTCGACTTCAGGTGGACTCGTCTCAGTCCCCACGACGACATACTAAAATATGGGACCGCTGGCATGAGCGGAAAAAACATTTATCCACTTTGGACTAAATAAACCAAATCCTCTCCAAGGGCCCATTTTGTGACTGAAATCAGACAAGGCGCCATTTTTCTGGTGGTACTTCTGTGAATTTGACACCGGATTCAGACAGAGGGTCCCTCCGAGAGAGTACCCTCCGAAAACGGTGACCTCACGACCTTGAACGGCGGAGAAAAGTGGAAAAAGCCAAAAAAAGAGGGAAAAATCCAAAAACGATTGCTTTTAAAGCTTTTCGGGCACTTAAATTGCTCCGAACGGCCCAATTTTGAATTATGCGGTAGTGGGTGTGTCACCAAACCTACGGTCCGAATTTCAAGTCTTTCGGCCAAGCGGAAGTGGTAGATACAGCACAAGGACTACAAATTATCTACAAAACTAAAGGGAAGGCTTCAGTTTGAGGCCTGGGGTCATTTTTCGGCAACCGTAGGTGCGAGAGGGACGGCTCGACTTCAGGTGGACTCGTCTCAGTCCCCACGACGACATACTAAAATATGAGACCGCTGGAATGAGCGGAAAAAACATTTATCCACTTTGGACCAAAGAAAGCAAATCCTCTCCAAGGCCCTGGGTCCAAGGGCCCATTTTTTGGCTGAAATCAGACAAGGCACTTTTTTGTGGTGGTATTTCTGTGAAATTGACACCGGATTCAGACAGAGGGTCCCTCCGAGAGAGTACCCTCCGAAAACGGTGACCTCAATACCTCGAACGGCGGAGAAAAGTGGA
>SSNS01001563.1:5000-13184 GCA_006937985.1 Aphyosemion australe | reverse complement strand
TAATTCAAACGGCGTTTAGACACATGACATATTTTTATGACACATTTTTATGTCATGTTCTTATATATTATCATATTTTTGTGACATTTTTATGTCATATTGTGTTCTACAACCCAATTTTTATCAGAATAAACCATCCTCTGCTGCAGAGGCGTTAGACAGCCAACTGCTCCTATGGACGGATGAACGCAAAGGAAAAACTTTCTTTGGTTTGGAGATTTCACCTATTTAAAAACGTCGACAGTACGAATCAAATGTTCTCAGCTAAAGCTAGGGCACATTTCAAAATGGCCACTTTCGGTTGGAAAACAAAAACCAGCCTCCAGTTCGTAAAAGTTCGCAGTAAAGCCAGCCGCCCGGCCCTCCTTAGTTTTTCACTTGCTCCAACTACAAGCGGTGTTACTGTTCCCTCAATTGCCAGCATTTTTCAAAATAAAAGCGTACCTCCGGTATGTGTTTGATTCACTCTGATGAGCGTCTATCAAAGTAAAAGACTTCCTGTTTTAGACATGGTATTTACTGACATGCTTTTACTCGCTAGCTGGTTTTTATTCCACGCTCAGGTGCTTCATCAGTGAAGAGATCTGGTTCTAAAGCTGTGACGAAGGCCAAAGTGGTCGCGGTCGCTCAGTCAAAGTTGACGCTTGTAAAACCTACACATACGGGTACTTCATGGTTCATGACTTTTAAACCAGCCTGGATGTTCAGCTTTAGTTTTTCAAGGTAATTTATTTCCCACATTTGCCTTTTTTCCCCTGTTTTAGCTTTACCAAGACACCCTATGCCATTTGCTGCCAAGAACATGTTCTATGATGAGCGGTGGCTTGAGAAGCAGGAGAGAGGGTTCACCTGGTGGATCAACTACGTCCTCACCCCAGACGACTTTAAAGTCAACACAGAAGTGGCTAAAGGTAGCACGAGCCCCGAGGACTCCTTGTTTTAGCTTGAGCTTTGCAGACAGATGTCGTTTCTAAATGTCTCGTGTGTTTTGTAGTGAGCGCCGTGTCTCTCGCCATGGGCAGTGACGATAAGTTCAGCGTGCCCAAAGCTCCGACCAAAGAGGAGATGTCTTTCAGCACCTACACGGCCAAGCAAAAGCTGAACCGCCTCCGTCGATCCGCCTGCCAGCTGTTCACATCTGAGGCCATGGTCAAGGCCATTCAGAGGCTTGAACTGGAGGTGGAGGCCCGACGGCTGCTGGTTCAGAAAGATCGGCACCTGTGGAAGGACATAGGTAAAAGTCCGACTGGTGTGGTGTCCCCTTTTTAACTCGACTATTTAATCAGGAAGTAGAAATTTTCTTGGTTTTATTTTTCAGGTGAACGCAAAAAAGTCCTCAACTGGCTCCTGTCGTACAATCCGCTGTGGCTACGGATCGGCCTTGAGGTATTTCAAGCACCTCCTTCCACTTTATGTACTTTCTTTGAGTATTTTTTCCTAGACCTTTCCAGTCTCAGTGTTTGCTCATCCTCAGACCATCTTTGGGGAGCTGATCTTGCTGGAGAGCAACAGCGACATCCTGGGCCTGGCGATGTTCATCCTTACGCGGCTGCTGTGGAACCCAGACATCGCCGCTGAGTTCCGTCACCCCCGAGTGCCTCACCTGTACAAAGACGGTATTTCAGCAGGGTGTTGTGGCATTTTCAGAGCTGTGCAAAAGCTGCAAGAGCTGGTCTTTATGTGTAATCTTTAATTAAAAGTCCTATAACGGTGTGTTTATTTTGGAAAAGTTGTTTTGTTCCAGTTTTTCAGTCGTCTTTAGAGTGACTCCTTATACTCAGAAACATTAAAATAGAAGTCTTTGTTCAGCACAGTCCCTGTTTTTCTGTTAGGCCACGAGGAGGCGCTGTCTCACTTCACCCTTAAGAAGCTGCTCCTGCTGGTCTGTTTCCTGGACAGAGCCAAAGAGTCCCGTCTGATTGAACACGATCCTTGTCTGTTCTGTCTGGATGCAGAGTTCAAGGTAGGTCAAGTTTTCAGGGAATCGTTTTACATCCGTAAGGTCCAAAAAAAACATCCTCACTCTGAATTATGACATGTCTAGTGATTTAAAGTAGCTTTCCAGAGTATTTCTTTTATCTGATGGCACCATCTAGTGGCTGACAAGCATATCACACCACTAGTCGGTGGACTCTGTAATTTAAGATGGCGACTACACGTTTCTTGTTTATGAATGTGCTTCTGTAGCCGACAAACAGAGCTAAAACACGTTGTTTTACAAGTATTATTCTCATGTCATGTTGTGTTTTCATATATTTATATTTTAAAGACTTATTTGTCCGCCGATCTTTTTCACCCGATTCCGATCTTTAGAAAAATCACGGGATCGGGCCCGATTTTCGATCACGTGATCTGATCGGCGCATCCCTAGAAAAGACGTGCAGACAAGATGGCATTTGTTTACATTTTTTTCTGGGAAAGACAACTCTGTGCATGTTCAACATATGGAGCGTGCATCACGGCATGATCGGATCATTTCAGTTAGTGTCCATGTAAACAGATTTGGGAATTCCGATCAACCAAGATTTGAATCGAATAAGGGTAATTTGGCGAATGTAAACGTAGCTAATGATTTGTTTAGCTTATTGGCTAAAAGATTAGTTTTAATTTGCACCCAATTTATTCTAAAAAGGATAAAATCATGCCAATATTTGTATTTTTGTCATATTTTGTAGCACAGACCCAACAGCCACCCACCTGCACACCTTGATCGTTCTCTGAAATCAGAGTGTTTTTAGAATTTTTACGTCATATTTCACACTTTTAACTGGAGATGGCTATTTATTTAGCTGTTTCTTCTCTTGCAGGCCAGTAAAGACCTGCTGCTGGCCTTCTCCCGGGACTTTCTGAGCGGAGAGGGGATTCTCCCCCAACACCTCTCCTACCTCGGGTTACCGGTTTCCCACGTTCATGCGCCCCTCGATGAGTTCAGCTTCGCTGTGAAGAACCTGGCAGTTGACTTGAAATGTGGCATTCGTTTGGTGTGAGTAGAACAGACCCAGGATTTTAATTTGGTCTCTGATCCTTTTTTTGTTTTGATTTTAGAATAGAATAGAATAGACTTTATTGATCCCACAGTGGAGAAATTCACTTGTCACAGCAGCACCATCACTCAAAAGGTAATTAGAAGAAGATAAAAAAAACAAGGATACATCTATATACACATAGGCAGTAATCTAGTATTAAATCCTAGATCACTAAAAAAAAAAAACACAAATAAAGATGAAAACAAACTTGGTACCAACACTATGCAGCATACTGTAAGAGACACAGACAACAGTGAGAATCCGTTATTGCACAAGTATAGAACACATGAATATTGCATTGGTGTTATTGTGTACCAGGATGATACCAGTACAGCTTAGACTGAACAGTTATACACTCTTACAGCAGAGGGGATGAAAGATCTGCAATAGCGCTCAGTTTTGCATCTGGGATGTCTCAGTCTACCTCTGGAGGAGCTGTCCATGACCTGTGACTTCTGACTGTGTTGTATTCCTTCAGCTCAAAGACTCTTCAGTGGAGCTTTTTCAGGTGTCTGGGTTTTTAAAGGGTTCAGTTAAAGGGGAAAAGGATCAAAGTGACTCAAAAAACCCTCATTACAATAAAAACAAAGCTCATAGACTAATTATGTGTCTTAGATTAATAGAAAACTGAATCCCGAACTAACCAAATCTATAGATCATTATGATTTTTTTTGTGACGTTTCTTCCAGTCGTGTGATGGAGCTCCTCGTTCAGGACTGGAGTTTGTCAGCAAAGCTTCGTCTGCCGGCCATCAGCCGCCTGCAGAAGGTGCACAACGTTGACCTGGCTCTACAAGTTCTGACGCGCAAAGGGATAGACCTGAAGGATGAGCATGGTGACACCTTCGGCTTTAGATTCCTGTCACGCTAGTATATACAATCTGGACCATCTTATTTAAAACGGTTTGTTTTTAGGTACCATCATTGATTCCAGAGATATTGTTGACGGACACAGAGAAAAAACTCTGAGCCTCTTGTGGAAAATCTTCTTTGCATTTCATGTATGTATCCTGTGTGTGTGTGTTTTTTTCTAACCATCATTACGGTGAATTGGCAAACACAGTTTTACGTGTTTTTTTCCGGCGATGTGTGAAGGTGGAGGTAATTCTGGACGAGGATCAGCTGAGAGAGGAGATCTGCTTCCTAAGGAGAACCCTGAGGACCAAACGGAGGCTGGCCTCTGTGAGGGCCGATCGCGGCGTTCAGCCGTACGAACACACGAGCGCCAAGGTCGCTCTGCTGATGGACTGGGTCCGTGCTGTGAGAAACTTCTACAGTCTGAAAGTGAAACTTGTTTTGCTTCACGAAACACCAAGTGGGAGTTCTAGAGTTGAAAAAGCACATTTTTGTTCATAAATAACTAGTATTAGAAGAGTTCTTCCATATGTAATGTTGTGGGAAAAATAATGGTGTTTCTGTCTCTGATGTATTTAGCTCAAATCTGGTTTTCTGCAGCTCGTCTGATGTCACTCTTCTCAGGTCCTTGTGATCCTGGTTCCGGTTCTTCTTCTTTCCTCCGAGCTGAATCAGCATTTGACTTTTTCTCTCCTTTTCCCACTCTCCCGGTTCGTTAAGATCTTCTGATCAAATAAGAAATCACGAGCCACGAAGACCGCCTCGTTGCAATCAACGTACACTCTTTATTTCACTCAATCATCTTTTATTGTAACCCGATGTACAGTCGGGGAGATTCTGTCCATCTCCCCTCGTATAATGGCGAATCTGAAGTTCACAGCATGCACACAGATTTTATTCCTTCTGCAGAACCTGGTTCCGCCTGGTCCCTCCCTTCAAGATCCTAACTTTCGTATCCCTTGGTAACTGACATATTTATGATCTCTGGCTCCAGGAATGAAGCCATCTGGTCTAAACTTTCTCCTGTCTTATCTGTCCCTAGGTCAGAGTGTTCTCACCTCCCTTTGCACAGTTTTATGACACCAGAACTAGACCTTCACATGAGATTAAAACCTTCTTGCTTTAGCTTGAACTCACAGTTTGATGTAAACATGCATAAATCATGGTTAAATGCAGATCATAAGGAGTACATGAATCATATGTGTATCAATAAACCTGAAAAGAGAAGTGATTAATATATTTGATTCCCTGGATTCTAAGTTCTAAAATTAAAGGCACAATAGGTAAAAAATATTATTTCCTGACACACCCACTCTTGGACTCTGAAAACCCAGAGTCCAACCAATCTTATCTGATGTAGCTGTCCCTCAACTTAAAGTCTGACCCTTCATTTGACCCAGAGGCACCAAGATGTATCGGCTCTCCCTGCTGACAACCTGAAAAAACATTTCATTTACCAGACCTCGGACTCCGGGAATGCAAAACAACCACACTTGATTAGAATTCAAAAACAACCATTAATAGACCTAAACATTAATTGAAAGAACCTTGTCCATTTTCCAAACATGCCCAAACGTCGCCAAAGCATTACTGATTACTGATTCCGGAGCGCTCGTGCATAGTTCTAACAGAGACTCGAGGTGTTCTAGGTCACAGGTCGCTGAGCGGCCTGGAGTGGCTCATCTGGATCAGAACCACTTCTCTCAGCTAGGATCTTATTTATGGCCTTGCGATTGTCAGAGGCCATCTGGGATGTGACCGCTAATTCCTCCTCCACACCTGCAAATACCTCACGGGACTGCTCACACAACCTACGTACGCCCTCATGGAATGCTTTAAAGGAGTCCCCCTTAGATGAAATCACAGCCGATGCAATTGGTAGATTATCAAACTTAGCGGCTACACGATCAGAAGGCAACAGTTCAGAACGTTGGGCATCTCTGGAAAATGGAAAAACACCAGTCATGAAAGCAATAACATTTTAACTTAAAATCATGGAAAGGCCCAATGGAATCAGAACCTTCCAGGTATTCAACCTTGGGGCCTGTCTGCCCCTCCTGGACGACCAAAAGGATACATTTTGAAATTGATGATTGAAACTTTACCCTTTAAAATGATATTATTTTCTTTGAAATTATATTCTTTGTCCCAGTATTTTAACTCTTAGCTCAATTTACCAAATATCAATATCAATTATTCACCAAATTATGAATTATGTTTAACCTCATTAATGTTTCAGGGACAATCTCCACAGGACCAGTGTAATCAGAAATGTCAACAGAATCATGCACAAACAAAGCAAACTGATCAAATGCAATTTTTTAGAGTCCATTGTTTAGAAAAACCTGTTCAGGAAGAAAAAGTTAAAACAGATTGAAAAACAGCCAGCCTGGGCCTTTAAGCCTTAACCTTAATTATTATTTTACCTTTATCTTTAACCTTAATTTTATCCTTGTTTTTATTTATCAGAATTTTTCTTTTTTCTTTTTCAAAGATCCCTTATATTTATTCCAAATCAAATCATGAATTATTAAAATCAAACATAAAGTAAAGGCTGGTCATAAGTAGAGTCCAGTAGTGATGTTGTTGTAGATCTTCCGGCAAAAAGAACACGCAGGTCTTCCGACAAAATCGCGAATGTCTTTCACGTTCTTCCGGTGAAAGCACGAATGTCTCTTCGCAATGTTCTTTTCTTCTCTTCTCCTTTTTTTTTTTATTTTATTTTAGGTGATCAGAGACAGTTCAAAGCCTCTGAAAATCACCTGACTTCAGAGCAACCTGACCGGAGCTAACAGCCGCTAGCCTCCTCAAAACCAGGTTACCCCCTTTCACACACAATCTTCAAGGTGAGCTGACTGGGGGAAACGGCCGTTTCCACCAGAAATCAACACACCTCCTTTCACACCTCTCGATCCTTGTTGCAGCTCCCTGAGACCTCGGTCTGTCTCCTGAGCTGGCGAGCGTCGACTCCTGTGGCACCGGTTGCACCACACGTCTCCTTCCGATGACCCCTCACCGCGTAGGTGGTCCGACTGACCACTTTGCTGTGCTGCTTTCTTTTGATGACCTGTAGCCACGCCCAGTTGATGTTGTCCGACGACGTTGATGAAGATGATGATCCTGATGATACTCCAGCCGGAGCAACAGCCGTCGTGAGCACTTTGACCAAGGCTTTCAGTGCTTGTTGTTCAGTCTTATGTCATGAGTCCAGTCAGTCCAAGTCGTTGGTTGTTCCAACCTCAGCTTCCGTCTGTCAGAGTCTCGTTGTTTGAACTCTGTACTTTGTCACAGGTTCTGGAACCAGTCTAGCAGTCAGTCCATTGTCCATTACTGTCACCTACTGGGGCTTGAACCTAGAATAGTCTTCCTTTGCATGTTCTAGGGAATAATTATCGCGCTAGGTTCTTTTCGCCCCCCTTCACGCCTCCTTGATTTTACACCCTTTACATCTCCCCCTTTTTTCTGAAACAGAACCATCCGTAGTTCTGTTCCAGAAAACTCAAAAAACGAATCAGTAACTTTTGGAATTTAAAATCTCTCTCGCCTGTGTCCGAATAAACCACATCAATCTTCCACGAGACCTTCAAACATTCCACAACACATCCAGCCACAGACAGATAAGCTCCAACATGTCCAGTTCACCACACAACGCCATAAAACCATCACACATGTCAAAGTTCACTGACTCCCCCACTCACACACTCAAACATTCAAAGGCCCATTTTGGATTATATGATTTCACTTCAAATTGTTTAAGCCACACTGTCATGTTTTTGTATTGCATCAGATAATTTAAAGTTCATACGTTAAATTGAGTGTTTAGTTTTCTCTCTAAGTGAATTGTAATATTTGAGCACAGTTTGTCCTGCTTTAAGGATTAGCAGCTTGTTTAATTTAGTCCTGTTTGTTATATGTTAGCCTCGATGTTTTGGTACAGAGCTGTTAAACAATGACTGGCACTAAGGACGACGCACAGACCAAATGGAACTCTCACCCCAAAGCAAAAAGAAGTTTTAGAGAAATTTACCATAAATTATAGAAAAATAGTTTAGTTTTGGGATTATGAGTTTCATAGATTTTGTTCTCGGACTCTAAAATGCTTGATTTTATGAATTCCTCTGTTTGTACACCTTTAATTTAGGATTTAGTAATATGTTTCCCGTCTTTCAGGACTAATAAAATTCAAGCCTTTCTCAGATTAACCAAATGTTTTGCAATTTAACCATTAAATAGTTCACTAATCAATCAGTCCTGGTAAATTTGTAAATCTGCAGCCCCACTCTGAAAGCACTCCCCCCTGAAAC
>SSNS01001562.1:0-17972 GCA_006937985.1 Aphyosemion australe | reverse complement strand
TTCTGAGAAACGCACCAAATCAACTGAGAAAAACTAACGTTCATGAATTTCTGGAGAAAGACAGGCTGACTGTGATGGACCTGAAGTGATAAATATGATGTGTTTATATAAATTAGTATTGATAATCCTATTTCACACACCCTAACCCTAATTTATTGTAATTTAGGGTTACGTGTGTGAAAATGTAGTTATTTAGCATGATAAACTTACTGTTATGGTATATCTTGTAGCAGAGTAGCAGTTTAACCCAGTGACCCCGCAAGACACAGAAACGGGTAGGGACTTACCGGTATCTTAGTGTTTTTTAAATTAGCTCCAGTGTTAAGTGAACACTGTTTATCTCATAATGTTATAAACCCAGCGGGATGAATTCTGGCAACTGTTTACATCAGTGAACAGCCGCAGGGTGGGAGAACGTTCATAAGCTAGTTAACCTTTGTAAACACCGCTCTCTAAGAGCCCATCAGCCCATTTAGGTGTGCTAAACTTTGCCACAAGTGAACTGGGCTTGAACCAGTAGAAGCCAGGTTAAACTGGCAAAAGCAACTTCCATCTGCTACCATTGAAAACGGAACGTAAGCTGTCCGAGGTAAGTCGGGGACGGGTTGTTTAGCCGTTGCTTTGCCCAGTCTATAATCGTTGCTATAGCAACCCCTAGCCACCGCCTGGCGCCGCCCATGGTCCCTACACTGCGGCCATCTTACCTCGGGCAGCTTACGTTCCGTTCTCAATGGTAGCAGATGGAAGGTGAGTGAACACAACTTAAACAAAAACACTCTTAACTCGATGAAATATTATATAATAGTACATGCACTATTGACACCAATGTTACGAAAGGGGGCAGCTGTCCGAAGTAAGATGGCCGCCGCGTTAGGGACGTTCGTCCAATAGGAGGGTTTCAGTCACGTGGTTATGATGACGCGTGAAATTCAGGCAGGAGGCAGGAAGTAAACAGAGCAGAGCAGAGTACAGCTATGGAGGAAACCGCAGCAGAGAGTCCTCATTTTACGTATTTAGACCCTGTTTCGAAACAAAGGTACACGGATTTAATAAACAAATATGTTGGACGTGACCCGTATTTAATGAAAATGAGTTAGTTTACCACAGAATTAACGGATTTGCCGAGAATAGACTCGGTTGATATTACAAACGACCTGCCCTTCAGACGTCGTTTTACACTAACAACAGATGTCACAAGGTATTTAGGGTTGGATTGAGGGTAAGGCAGCTGTAAGATCGGTCCACATTGAGAACTTTATGTAAAAAATAAAACAAAATGTTTTATGAAGTGGGAGGAGAATCCAGACCACAACAACAAAACAGCAAGCTACATTCTGCCTTTATATTAGGCCTTTTTCATTTATAACACATTTGTTCTTTTTTTCTTAATTCTCAATATGGACGGTAATAAACTGTTTAAATTATTTGTAGTTTTGTATATCTAGGTTTATACAGGAGTAGGTGTTACGACCAGGGTTCGAATTACGGGGGAGCTAAAGGGAGCCCGGCTCCCCTGAAAGGGTGACGGGCTCCCCTAGAAGCCCTCAACTAACACACCCAGGGGGAGCCCGAAAAAAGATCAAGTTTCTACCTATATTACATTATTTATTTGGACTCTCAAGCGGAGATTATTTTGGGCGGAGAGGATGGAGAGCGGCAGCGCTGATTGGTGGTCCTGCCCACGGCCACAGTAAGTGGCGCCACCAAAAAACATAATTAACACGCGATCGTTCATGTTCGCTCATATTATCTGGCAGCCTTTCTGTCTTTCATTTGTGCCTGACGCTCTCTCCCCCTCCCTTTCCTGTTGATCACTGAAACCCGCACCTCTGCACCGGTATTGCGTCAAAGATTCCCCTACGTTCCATCATTGATGTGTTTCTCTGCTCCGCGCCTCCCAACTGATAAAGTCGCGCGCGCTCATTTCAAGCTGCACTCCCAGCGCGCTCTGCTCACACCACAAGAGAACTACAACCTCGTTGAGCTCAAACATCTTATTTGAGCAAATCCAGAGCTTTAAGTGGGCCCCTCCCGATATATGCAGAACACGCGCTCCATGAGGGCATCATTTTGCACACGAGTACTCATTCTCTCCAAACGCGCAAAAGGCGCATCGCTGTTGCGCACCGCGCACACATCACCGTCAGCTACCGTTAGCCCAGGCAGGAGGAGAGAACAAAGACGAGGTTTCAGACACCGTGCACGCTCCCGCAATGATTGACAGCAGCAGCATCTGAAGTGGTCAGATGCGCCGACAGGCAGGTGGATACATGGAGGTGGAGATGCATCCAAACGGATGAGAATAAGCACAAGAAAAAAAGTCAGAACAAGAGGAGTGAGCTGCACTTGAAAGTGGGAATGTTGATAAAAAAAAGAAAAACTTTGTGAGCATAAACATCCCAGCTCCTGCTGATCATGAGACAGAAGAGACGATGATTCTGTCTGGATGTGGACTGGAGAATATTTTACAGCAGCTCTGATTATTTATTAAATGTTTTGTTAAATGCACAAACCTTCACTTCTGTCCTGCTGTCTCTGGATCACAGCCTTTCAGTCCAATAGTCTCCTATAATTAGTTGTTGTAGTCATATTTACATCAATTTCATTTGATAATTTCCCATTGAGAGCAAAACAAATCTTAATCTGCTTGTCTGATAGATTTCTGGTCATAACAGGGTCAATGCTGAAGTCTGAACTTAACCCTAACCCAGCTGCTTCTGCTGAGTGAAGCTTGAGGCTCAAAGGCACAAGAACACCTGAGTGGCAGTAATTCAACCTAAAAGGTGAAACTAATCTATGAGACAGACTCATTCTGTGCAAATCTAGATATTTCAGCCTTTATTTGTTATAATTGTGATGATTATGGCTACAGCTGATGAAAACCCCACATTCAACATCTCAATTAAAATATAGTGAAAACTTTCAATATTCTAGACTCAAAGTGTCACACTCTGATCAGCTGATGAACCCAGAACACCTGCAGAGGGTTCCTGAGCCTTTAGATGGTCTCTCAGTCTGAGCTGCATTACTGACATAAGTGGACTTTTACACCAGATTCTCATTTCTGAGTTTCACCTGTAGACCACATTAGAACAGGCTCTGCTAAAAACTACAAGACTTAGATTATTCAGAGTTTAACTAGATTATATTAGACTGATAGCAGAGTCCTTAAGAACAGTTTGTGATTGGTTAAACCTTTATTTGATTTGTGACAGTATAAAAAACAAACTNTTTTCTCAGCTCAGCAATTCGTATGAGAAGAGTCTGGGTTTATGGCTACAACAGTGATTGTAATATTACCTTAATTTCGCAGATGCCAGTTCCATGACAGTCACAAGTGACTATACCATCTGGGGAGGAGCCCATGTATGGCCACTTGGGGTTCAGCCAGAGACCACTGTTCACACATGAAAAGCCTGCATGCTCCCGACCCATTAGCTTCTCATACGCTCCTCTGGCCTGTGATTCATGTTGGCACCCATAACTGTAAACAGTACATATGCAAATCAAAAAGTAAATTAAATATTTATTACTGGATGAATAGAATCACTTACATTTTTAGAATTTGCCATTACCCTAACCCCTATACCAAGTCCTACTCCTGTATAAACCTAGATATACAAAACTACAAATAATTTAAACAGTTCATTACTGTCCATATTGAGAATTAAGAAAAAAAGAACAAATGTGTTATAAATGAAAAAGGCCTAATATAAAGGCAGAATGTAGCTTGCTGTTTTGTTGTTGTGGTCTGGATTCTCCTCCCACTTCATAAAACATTTTGTTTTATTTTTTACATAAAGTTCTCAATGTGGACCGATCTTACAGCTGCCTTACCCCCAATCCAACCCTAAATACCTTGTGGCATCTGTTGTTAGTGTAAAACGACGTCTGAAGGACCAGGTCGTTTGTAATATCAACCGAGTCTATTCTCGGCAAATCCGTTAATTCTGTGGTAAACTAACTCATTTTCATTAAATACGGGTCACGTCCAACATATTTGTTTATTAAATCCGTGTACCTTTGTTTCGAAACAGGGTCTAAAGACGTAAAATGAGGACTCTCTGCTGCGGTTTCCTCCATAGCTGTACTCTGCTCTGTTTACTTCCTGCCTCCTGCCCGAAATTCACGCGTCATCATAACCACGTGACTGAAACCCTCCTATTGGACGAACGTCCCTAACGCGGCGGCCATCTTACTTCGGACAGCTGCCCCCTTTCGTAACATTGGTGTCAATGGTGCATGTACTATTTAAATAACTCTAACTTGCTCATTTCTCAATCAATTTTCAAACGGTTTGATTTGTTATAAACACCAGAGACGTGGCTGTGAAATAGGACGGATTTGGCCCGTTAATTTAAAAATGTTAAAGTATGTCCTATCAAGCCTATGTGTTATAAGGTTTGTAATAATGTAAATCCGTTAATATTTCATCGACTTAAGAGTGTTTTTGTTTAAGTTGTGTTCACTCACCTTCCATCTGCTACCATTGAGAACGGAACGTAAGCTGTCCGAGGTAAGATGGCCGCAGTGTAGGGACCATGGGCGGCGCCAGGCGGTGGCTAGGGGTTGCTATAGCAACGACTAGAATGGGCCAAGCAACAACGGCTAAGCAACCCGTCCCCGACTTACCTCGGACAGCTTACGTTCTGTTTTCAATGGTAGTGTAGCCAATTACTGGATACAATTAGACAATTAAAGAAAAAAAATGAGAAAATGGGCCAATAGTTAGGTTTGGAAAGAATTGATGAGAGTTGTTCTAAGAATGACTGGAATCACAGGGGTTTGGTACAAAACGGTATGTATACCAACAATTTAATTCAGCTTCTGAACAGAACCCCAATTTAATACAATACAAAATGCAGTGTTAATGACATATGTTAACCGTCCGTCTGAGCTCAATGTTGTAAAGTCTGCCGGCTTAAAAGTCAAAGTTTGTCTAGTCAATTGTAGTGGTAAAAGTCAGGTGTCCAATTAGTGCGATTTTGTCCTACCGCACTGTCGAGATTGTTCAAAGAAGAAGAGCAACCGGCTCTTCTGATCAACTTGGGATGGTTTCGGTTCAATCAACGGCAAGGCTCGCCATCTTCCTCATCAGGAAGAGATCCAGTTCCTCGATCCACAAAAAAAACCTAGCCTGTAAACAACAGGACTATTAACAATCAGAGTCGACTCTATATAACACATTCAGGCATACGGTCCTGAGCAGATTAAGGTAGGTACTTTAACCAATTGGCCCAACCAATCATTTCTAGTTTCACAGTACCATCAAAGCATCAAATCAATTGTTTTGTTTTTCACTTGGTTCTCAAGAGTTTTTTCTTTTACAATCAATCCAGTTACAGTGCTATTAGATTACATTGTCTAACAAGGAGCAATGTATTCATCATAAACAAGGATATAACTAAATGTTAATTCAACACATCTTACATACCCTTTGTTTTCTATAGAAAAACAAATAAAAATTAAATNNCCGCGCTCACATAATACCTCTGACAGAGTGTAATTCTCACATTCTGCTGGACCAAACAATGGGTGGTTCACAATAAGCAACATATGTGGAACTATTCAGTAGGACTGTGCCATTTCATTATGTTTACATTTATCAAATCAGCAGAGTTCATGTGAGTTTTCTTTAGATTGTCTGTGAAAAGGTCTAATACATCCATGTGTCTTTCTGTAAAGGGCCTATATAATGAGCTGTGTATTTTTATATTCATTTATATATTTTGTCTATTTCTACAGGACATGGATGAAGATGTCGTCGAAGACGTCATTGAAGACACCACCACTGGAATCATGTCATCAAAGGACTTACTTCTGTGGAACCAGAGGACACTGGGATTATACTTGAAGCAATCAGGGTGTTGCAGGATTTTGAAAATGTAGCATTAGCTGTTGCTATGCTATTTGGACAGATGTGTGCTCTAAACCTCCACTACCCGATTGACTTCCGCTACACCTTCAAGGTAGTCCAGAAGGTTTTCATGGGACTGGATGGCAGCAAAGCTTCCAACAAAACACTTGCTCTCAAAAACCAGCTGCTTCAATGAACGGTTCAGTGACCACAGTTTTTGCTGCTTTTTGTACTTGTCTCATTTCCTTCCTTGACTCTGAGACTGTATTTTATTGAACTTTAAAGCTATTATTTGAGTTAACATAATTAAATCATGGAAAGAATTGCCACGTGATTAAATGGCCTTCTTTCAGCATTAACCACTTTTGTTGGCGTAACATAATTTTCATGGGTTTGATCAACGTCAATTACTAATGTAATATTAGTTAGATCAGCTTTATTGGTGGCTCTACCAGTCACTACATTTAAGCGCTCGGGCAGAAGTTCCGATACTGCACGCTTTTCTTACACGCTCGGGAAGGGATTTCCCTCACTGCACGCTTCTGAGCGCTCGGGTGGAGTCGTCTTCTGCTGCATGTCTGTCTTCTGGGTTCTTCTTCCTCCTGAAAGAGGCAGAAGTCAGATGAGGTGACAGTTTTCTCTGTACGGCTGATTGGACGCCGTGCTGTAGGTGTGTGTGTGTGTGTGTGTGTGTGTGTGTGTGTGAAAGGGGGACTGTATGACCACAGAAGTGTGTGGGGTGAATCTCACACCCATCCCATCAAAGTGCACAGGTAATGATGCAGTAGCCTTGCTACAAGCCAACAACCTGGATGTCCACTTACCTGCACACACACACACACACACACACACACACACACACACACACAGCGACCCTCAGGCTGCCTTTCAGACTAACATGGCATCCCCTCGCAGGGCGCAGTTAGTGTGACTCATTTCTCAGAAACCTGCTGCAGAGAGCTGCTGGTGTTAAAGGTTAAAGGTCACACACGCTGAGGCTTTGACAGCGTAATAATTGCCAGTTGACATTTACATTTTATTGTGGAGTTTTGCTCCAGCTTTTGCCAAACTGTACGACTTCCTCGCAGAGCACAGCTCACGAGTCACGATCTCACACTGTACGACCCGATGCTCAAACTGTACGTGTGGTTGCGACACGTCGGACCTTTGAGTGCAAAAACCCAAAAGACCCGGAGACTGTTGTTGTTATTGATATCTGTGATCCTTCTGGCTTGCCGTAGGAGGACATGCAGGGGTTTATGGGGGTTGGAGAAGGAAGATGAAAGAAAGGAAGTAAAACAATGTTTGGTGCTTTGTTTTATTTGACATAAACACGGAAAACACGCTTCCTTGACAATCCTTGTCACTGTGTGCAGAGAAAAGTGTAAAAATCAAAAGAAACGACATNACGTTTGAATGTGGAGATATTTTTCAACTGTGGTCTTGTCTTTATGCGATGGAGATACCATATTATAGCTCCGGTGGCCTAGTGGTAGAGTGTCCGCCCCGAGACTGGGAGATCAGGGTTCAATTCCCGGTCGGGTCATACCAAAAACTTTGAAAAAATGGGACCCAATACCTCCTCGCTTGACACTCAGCACTAAGGGGTTGGATTGGGGGGTTAAACCACCAAATAGTTCCCTAGCGCGGCCACAGCTGCAGCTCACCGCTCCCCACCATGGGGATGTAATTTCACCAGTGTGTGATGAATACTTGGGACTTTAACTTTGTGTAACCCTGATGTCAATCGCAGAGTCTAGTTTTTTCCCTCTCTTCCTGTTTCTAATAATTTGGCCTGTGCGGTTCCGATGTTGCTCGTCACGTGGCTCGGTCTAAGAATAAGAATAAGAATACCTTTATTTGTCCCTCAGTGGGGAAATTGCAGAAGTAGCAACAATGCCTTATTTCATGTGTTTATTTGTGATGGATGTACTGTACATTATGGAACTAGTATGAGGAACTAGTATGAATTAACTAATGAGTTACTTGGATTAGTAATTGCTAGCAACAGTATTACTTGTAAGATTGGTTTAGTGCAATAAGGATTTCTTTTACCCCATGGTCCTGTTTTTTCAGGCCAGGTCTTTTTGGATGGCGAGCTAAACCCTGAACCACAACTGAACCTTAGGCTACAAGCCTAGAGGCCCTGAATCGAGCCAGGAGGTTTGACTCGGACTGGAAATACATTGCTAGTGGAGCTCAGTATGCATTTAATCATATGAATGGCGAAGATGTATGTAATACTTTTGGACTTTTTTTTCAAACTCAGTTGACTTAATCTCCGTTTCTGTCACTTACTCCATGAGTTGAACCTAGAATTTTCTGATTAGCCCATTTTTACTTGACAACTGCCCACGTGTGACGTGCTACATTTGACTTTAACTTTATTAGATATTGTCATTGTAATATACAGCTTCTTAATTTTAATAGATTCTATTCTGTTTAGCTTTTCAAAGAGGATTTTTAAATGTATGGACCAAAATCAGAGCAGCCTTTTTTCAGGAGAGATTTTAAAAACGTCGTACCCAGGGCTCACTGTGTTTAACACGGTTAGCATGTGCAGGATTTGAATGTTCCCTTTTGTTTTCATCATAAAATAATTTTAATTTTTGGAAAATGTCAGGTTCCGGGTGTGATTGTTCATTTTGTAGAAATTCAGCAAAAATCTTCTCTTTTTGTGCTATAAATCGTCTTTGCTTTTGTAGCTTTGGCAGTAAGTCTTCAACCATTTGTTTACTTCTTAAATATTTTCCATATAAAGAGCCGCTATAAGCCTTCCTCTCCTCTCTAAGTAATTGGTTATTTTTCGCAGAGTTTTCCTGCAAAGCTAAACGTCTTTCTTCATGTAAATGTTTCAGCTCTGAGTCTATAGGCTGCATTCGGTCAAGCACACATGAAGAATCCTTTCTAATATCTGATAATTGAAAATGACTGTCTCTATTCAGAAAAAAATTATCGAGAAAATCTTTTTGTTTTTTCTGCTCAATGTTTAGATAATATGTATCTTGCTTTATGTGAAATTTTTGACCAGTAGATTTCCATAATTCAAGTTTGCTCTCTAATTCTTTAATTTTTTGGTCATTTTTTGATATCAAATTCGATAAAACGTCTGTCTTTTTTTGGTAACAATTCTGTTTGTCGTCTAAATAAAGTTGGTTAATCTCTTGTTCAGTCCTGGGAAATCTATTGCTGCGTTTTTCATTTCGATGTGATGTCTTGAGCAATGCACTGCCAAATCTTTTATCTCCAAGTCTCGTTTTTGACAGGATAATTTCAAATCATTGAGTGCTCTGTTTTCCATCTCAAGCGCTTTTATTAAATAATCGTTTTCAGTAATTTCTTTAATATTCGCAATGGCGTTGTCCTTTTCATCTCTTAATGTTTGGATAAGATTTAATTCATGTTTTTTAAAGGCTGCGGACTGTTCGCCAAGCTGCTTAAATTTATCTGCAGCAATCCTCTCGTTTTGTCTTAAAACGTCCTCTTGTAAATGTGTGTTAATTATTTTCTTTCTAAATAACTCCGTCTTCAATTTCTTTTGCATTTGAATTAAATCGTTGGTTGAAGGTGAGTCTGACGACATGTTGTTAGTCTGTAAGTGAAGTTCTGTAAGAGATATTCGCTATGTCTGGTTCTGAAGACATGAGAATTAATGACTGGAATGGATCGTGAACTTGATTCATCAAAGTCTGTCACGTCGACGTCGAAAGGGGGCGGGGCTAAGGGAATACCCAATGAAGCGCAGGCTTTGTGTGTGTAGGTAGTATTACACAAGTGTGCAGACTAGACAACTGCCGAATAGGGACAGTGACCATTACGTCATTAACGCGACATCACGATGCTGTTCGCTGTTTGTGCTGCTTGAATAACATTAAAATTATTGATTTATTACTGGCATGTCGTGTCCAAAAATACACACCGGTATTACGGGGGGGCGGCAAAATGAGTAATAATAAATAAAGTTAAATAAATAAATAACAAGAAAAAAACTTTTTTTCGGGAGCGCGGTGCCCCAACGTAATGTGTGTGAGTCTTTTGGACAACGCAGGTGCACCGATCGGGTCTCTATCCCTGCTGCAGTTCGGGGAGCAGCAAGGTGCGTTTGTTTCATTTGTTTCGTTGGCGCTGCAGAGGAGGGCGGGTCTGCTGAAGCGGCCGGAAGTGAAACAGAATCTAGTTCGCCAAAATAAAACAACAAATACAAAATCGGCACGACAATAGACTCTTACAATTAGCACCGATGCATTTTCGAAATTATAAGTTCCATTTTAACAGCTGTTTACGCCCTCTGTACGGCTGTGTGCTTCAGCCTGTGCACATTTCATTCATAACATAGTCCAAGCCCATAACGTTACTTGTAATAATTTTTTTTCTTGTGAATCTGCGAACTGAAGAGTGTATGTTGTTGTGATTCTCGGTTTGGAGGGGTGGATGAGTGTAACAATAACACAGTTTGAAGAAGGGAAATAAAAGGTAAAAGCCATCAGGGGTTTATTTCAGGAGAAAACAAGACAATAATAATAATAATTTTGATGATCTGTCTCCTATTGTCAGTGTATGACAAATCATAATTTCTTTTGAGCGTTCATTCTGTGTTTTTTTTAAATACTATGACTTTTTTTTCTTTCTTTTTACACAAACAGGAGTTGTTTTTTTACCTTCTTATTTCGCTGACGTTTCGATCGCAGCTGCGATCATCCTCAGAGCTAACATCGCCATCTTCAAGATGGCGATGGCTTTGTTCTAGGTGACTCTTCAGTTGTTTAACATACTGAGAATGAGTTAAAGAGGACTTGTTTGAGTGTGGTAATCCAAAGGCAATATCAATAGGCAACCGAGGCTGCCTACCAAACATAAATTCATAGGGAGAATATCCCGTCACGTCATTTTTTGTACAATTGTACGAGTGAGTGAGCGGTTTCACGAAATCGCGCCAGTGATGTTTCTCAGTGGCTTGTAAGGTTCCCAGCATACCGAGTAACGTACGGTTGTACCGCTCAACCGGGTTGCCACGAGGGTGATAAGGACTCGTTCTGACTTTACGAATACCAAGTAAAGAACAAAGTTCTTTGATGGTACGCGATTCGAAATCCCGCCCTTGGTCGCTGTGAAGGCGTTCAGGGAAACCGTAGTGGACGAAAAAATTCCCACAAAAAAAAGTTCCCACAGGTTCTTTGCGACTGTGGTGGCCTTCTGATCTTTGGTCGGGATGGACACTGCATACTTGGTAAAATGGTCCGTAATCACCAAAACATCTTTAGTGTTCTTACTGTCGGGTTCTATGGAGAGAAAATCCATGCATACTAACTCCATAGGTCTGGTAGTCGTTATACTCACCAATGGAGCAGCTTTTTCAGGAAGGGCCTTCCGACGGATGCATCTTTCACAAGTCTTCACCTTGGTTTCGATATCATTAGCCATTTTTGGCCAGTAAAAACGGGACCGAATGAGATCTGTTGTACGTTCAATCCCAAGGTGGCCCATATCATCATGTAGGCTTTGCATAACTATGGAACGCAATGAATCAGGTAAGACTAACTGCAATGATGTCTCTGGTCCTATTTTACGGTTTCGGTACAGTAACTCATTTTGAAATTCAAGGCGTTTCCACTCTCTCAAAAGGATAAGAACCACCGGGGGTTCTGCCCTAAGATTGGTGGGCGGTTGATCGTCAGCCATCAGCAGCTCGATGACTCGGCCAATGGTTGAGTCTTTCCTCTGCAAGTGGACAAGATCAGCATGGTTGTATTTGGGCAGGGCAAAGAAGCTGCCGCCATCGTCTTCCACCTGGAACATGTCCGGAATGGCCGCTGTAGACATGGCCAGTGACTGAACCAAACCGCAAGAAGGATCAGTCTCATCAAAGACCATGTGTCTTTGGCACGTTGCCTCCACTGCCTCAACTTGAAGTTGAAGCTCAACATCCTTAACAGAGGATACAAGATGAGATCTGAACTTGTCAAGACGTTGGCATTCCTCAATAAAATTTGAGTCGTCTTCAGATTTATCGTGTGGCCGCCTAGACAGGCCATCCGCGTCAAGGTTTTGTGTACCTGCACGATATTTGATGTCGAAGGTATAGGTGGACAACGCAGCTAGCCAACGATAGCTCGTAGCATCGAGTTTTGCTGTTGTTAATAGGTAAGTCAACGGATTATTATCGGTAATGACAGTGAATGTGTTCCCGTACAGATAGTCGTGAAATTTATCTGTTATGGCCCACTTTAAGGCTAGAAATTCCAACTTATGCGCGGGATATCTAGTTTCACTAGAGCTCAAATCGCGACTTGCATAAGCAATTACCTGTGTGATTCCATTTTGTACTTGATAGAGTGCTGCACCAAGTCCAGTGGTGCTAGCGTCAGTGTGTACCAGATATGGAAGTTTTGCATCAGCGTATCCAAGAACCGGCGAGGTGGTAAGTTTTTCAATAATGGCTTGAAACAATTTTTCACATTCCGAACTCCAACGATCCCCAAAAGGTTCTTTGGGGTTCAAATACTGTGAACTACATGGTGGGGTTTTAAAGTGCTTCCGTTTCGGTGGATAACCGGCTGTGAGCGACGTCAGTGGTTTGACAATGTTTGAGTAGCCCTTCACAAAGCGTCGGTAATAACCGGTAAATCCTAAGAAAGATTGGAGTTCCTTCAAAGTCTGAGGCTTTGGCCATGTTTTCAGGGCTTCTATCTTGTCTGGATCGGTTTTTATGCCGTCTCGGGACACTATGTGTCCCAGATAGCGCACGGATATCTGAAAAAAACGACACTTATCTGGTGACAGCTTGAGCCCATATTCTCTAAGCCGTTCAAGAACATGAGAAAGTCGGATTTCGTGTTCTTCCAAGGAACTGGAAAAGACGATCAAATCATCCAAGAAAACTAACACTTCCTTCAAGTTAATGTCCTTCATGCACTTTTCCATAACCCGTTGGAAAGTGCTTGGAGCATTTGTTATTCCTTGTGGCATACGATTGAATTCGTAAAACCCAAATGGGCAGACGAAAGCAGTTTTTTGTTTATCCGTTTCACCCATCTCTATCTGATAGTACCCTGACTTGAGGTCCATCACAGAAAACCACTGTGATCTAGCCAGAGCAGAAAAGGACTCTTCTAAGTTAGGCAGGGCATAGGCGTCGCGAATAGTTTGCAGGTTAAGCTTCCTAAAGTCTATACAGAGACGCACCTCACCATTCTTCTTCCGAACTACTACTATTGGTGAGGCAAACGGAGACTCAGATTCTCTGATTATGCCTGCTTCCAAGAGGGCTTCCAAATGTTTCCTCACGGCGTCATAATCCTGGGGATGAATTGGCCTAGATTTCTGTTTGAAGGGCGTCTCGTCTTTTAAGTTAATGTGATGTTTTATCTGCTTTGTGTGGCCAAAATTGAGATCATGGTGTGAAAACACATCTGAGTATGTGTTAAGTTTGTCGGTAATCCTCTTCTTCCATTCTTCGGACAAGGGCGAAGAACCAAAGTCAAAGCTGAGAGGCGGATTGGAATGTGAAGTCTGTTGCTGCGAACTACACGCCGCAAGTACTCTCTGATCACTTTTGTTAGGCTCTGGATATGGCATAACACGATCGGCCTTGACTAGCTCAGCGATTACACAGTTAGTGGGTAATGTGACATCATGGTTAGTTTCGTTTCTCAATACAACAGGCACTTTGTATGGACCATGCGAAGGTAATGAAATGAGGCAACAGTCAACAATTACACCCCCTGGTAAAGAACCGTTGGTGGGTTGTTCAATGAGCGCATAATGTTCATGCTCGGCGTGGTTAGGGTGCATAAACCCTTCCAGTAGCAGCTTTTGATTTGCAGGGAGAACTTCTTGGGTTTTCCCTCGAAGTTTCACCACTTTGTTTTTTTCTGAAAGCTAAGGCTTTTAGCACGTGCTGGTACCCATAAGGGAGTACCTTGGAATCACGTAAGTTGTTCACGCACAGTTGCTCATATAAAGGATCAAGAGTGTTTGTGCCAATGAGTAGTGGTGTAGCTGAGCTTGAACTTACATCCGGAACTACTAACGCAAGGGTGGGTAACTCAAGTCCAGACTGATCGAGCTCCTTGGGAAAGGTGACACTTATCTCTATGTATCCTAAATAAGGGACTGCCTGACCGTTTGCACCCTCCACTTCTAAAAGATTACTGATGGGTTTTATGGCAATGTCAGGTAAGTGTTCTTGATAAAAGGATTTAGCAATAGTGGTTACCTGGGACCCTGAATCCAGTAAGCAGTTACATATGACACTGTTAACGGTGACTGTAGCTGTGCATCGCCCACCCACCAATCTCTTGGGAAGTTTTGGCACTGACTGAGCATGAACTGGCTTGCTAAAAGTTTTTTCTGTCTTTTTTCTAGAGGGACTTGGTTGGACTTTAGCACCTATCTGTCCCACGATAGGAGCTTCTACCGGTTTAAAGGAGGAGATTCAGCAATGGGCTTGGACATCTCCCACTCGCGTTGCTTCTGTCTGAGAGCAAGTCTTTTAGTTGCAACTAGTGCTGGATTTGGCTCGTTGCTACAGCTAGAAGCTATATGCCCGTCCTCTCCACACTTAAAACAGTACCCCGGCTTGGGTCTGGGCAACACTGCTGTCATCTGCTGAATCTGTTTGGTCTCATCTGCAGTTTTGGTCCCCACACGGGGTTTTGACTCTCTCTGAGTTTTCTTGGCTTTTTTATCTATGTTGTTAACCTTAAGCTGTGCAACTTGACTCCTGAGCTCAGCGATTTGCTTGCGCAAGTCATCACAGTTATCATCTACTTCATGCTCACAAGTGTTCTTACCCTGAGAGCATGTTGTTTGCATGTTAGAATACACTCGGGTTCGTTGTGCCCCTAAATGTTGTTTCATGCGTGCTGCTTTAGTTGCCTGTTTGTCTTCTTCAGTGCGTAGTTTGAGGAGAAGTGACGAGAAATGAGGTGGGTTGTCTCGCTTTTGTTCGAGTTGCAAGTTTGAAATCAGCGAGCTGTCCCAACAGCCTCTGCAAAACTGCTTGAGTAGCTGTTGGTCGGCATCACTGGGGGAAATTCCTTCCCTTCGAATAACTAGGTTTAATAACGTGTACAACCGTTGAAGGTAATCGGAGGGTTTTTCACCGCTATCCTGGTTTGTGTTTAGGAAGCGAGCAAAAAGCTCGTCACCATCTTCTACAGCTGCGTAAGCTGAATCGAGGTGTTCAAGGTACATAGCAGGGTCAGCTTTTGGACCAAGAGCTTTAACTATGTTCGCTGCTGGGGGTGAGAGACTTTCCACGATTCATTGTACAATTTGGGCTTTAGTGAGTGAAGGATCATTTATACATAACTCCACACTACTACGCCATGTATCATAGTCAGTTTCAAAAGAAGGGTGTGGAACTCGCCCTGAGAACGGTTTTAGTCTGTATTGTGAAGTAGGCAGAGGGAGAACCTCACTACTTTTAACAATATGTTCCACAATAACCCGCTGAACATCAGGTGTGCTTAAAATATTTGGTGGAATGCAAGGATTTTGTTTCTCAGTCTCTGTAGGTGGGCAACTGTCCTTTGAGTTGTTCAAATGGCTGCTTTCAGGTGTTAAAGGTGGGGAATATGAAACTTGGTCACTGTGTAGCATTGGCTCTGGTTCAGTGACTGGTTCGGTTGCATGGGTACCCCCTCCCAACGACTCCCCAATCTTTGTCAGTTCATCCATTAGAATGTCTTTAAATGATCGGTTGCTACGCGCAGCTACATCCCTGAGCTCTGATATAGGCATCAGTGGCAGATGCGCTAGTCTCTAGACTGTACGTGCTGGCTAGGTCTTGAATATGAAATAAAACATCTGGTTTCTTAGCACATGGTTTGTCACATGGTAAATACTGTTTCTGTAGTTCCTCAACAGTGGCTGCATGTTGAAACTCCACAATAATCTGATCACAGTCTGGTAACTTGATCCGTCTGCTAACGGATCCGAAACCTTCCAGAAAGTCAAAGACTTCGTTATCAAGGTCTGTATCAGTTATCCCACTGATTAAAACAGCATTTGAAACTTTGACATTTTCTGTCTTCACAATCTCCATTGTTGAGACACTCAAAAGTACCAATAATACAAAAATAGCAAATCACTGTGAACATCCAGGCACTCTTATGATTTATGCCAATGTTTAGCCAAGGTAACAACTCCACAATTCTCCTGGCTGGCTCGCCAAGTTTATGTAGCCAATTACTGGATACAATTAGACAATTAAAGAAAAAAAAATGAGAAAATGGGCCAATAGTTAGGTTTGGAAAGAATTGATGAGAGTTGTTCTAAGAATGACTGGAATCACAGGGGTTTGGTACAAAACGGTATGTATACCAACAATTTAATTCAGCTTCTGAACAGAACCCCAATTTAATACAATACAAAATGCAGTGTTAATGACATATGTTAACCGTCCGTCTGAGCTCAATGTTGTAAAGTCTGCCGGCTTAAAAGTCAAAGTTTGTCTAGTCAATTGTAGTGGTAAAAGTCAGGTGTCCAATTAGTGCGATTTTGTCCTACCGCACTGTCGAGATTGTTCAAAGAAGAAGAGCAACCGGCTCTTCTGATCAACTTGGGATGGTTTCGGTTCAATCAACGGCAAGGCTCGCCATCTTCCTCATCAGGAAGAGATCCAGTTCCTCGATCCACAAAAAAAACCTAGCCTGTAAACAACAGGACTATTAACAATCAGAGTCGACTCTATATAACACATTCAGGCATACGGTCCTGAGCAGATTAAGGTAGGTACTTTAACCAATTGGCCCAACCAATCATTTCTAGTTTCACAGTACCATCAAAGCATCAAATCAATTGTTTTGTTTTTCACTTGGTTCTCAAGAGTTTTTTCTTTTACAATCAATCCAGTTACAGTGCTATTAGATTACATTGTCTAACAAGGAGCAATGTATTCATCATAAACAAGGATATAACTAAATGTTAATTCAACACATCTTACATACCCTTTGTTTTCTATAGAAAAACAAATAAAAATTAAATAAAAATACATAATACATGAATGTCTGTCTTTCTGGTTTCATATTAGACCTCACATAACACTATAAAGTAACTTAAAACATAAAATGCTTCCTCAGTGTCAATTAAACTTTACTCCCATACAAATTTTAAAATAATTTTTCTATACATATTTCAATTGATACATTTTCTCTTCTTTTGTCCCTTTTTTATTTCATTTTTATAATGTATTAACTGTCAACCATGTAATTCAAAGATGCACCGCATCTAAGCTGGTGGCTCAGAGCTATATAGCCCTTGGGGGAAACCCCGTATATCATGCGCAGCTAAAACGTGGTCGTCATTATGGCTACCATTAGCATTCCTCTTTAGCTCCTATTTAATCGGGTCTCGGTTCAACTCACCAACACGTTCCAACGTTCCTCTCTCAAGAGATTTGGTTCACTCCAGCTGTACCCATGCGAAATCTATAAGAATTAAATTAAATGAATAAAAGCTACATGAGTTTTTTTTCTATCGGCTATTAGCGTCTTTAGCTAGCCTGCTTTTAGCTCTTCCCTCTTACTCACCACGTCAATTCCAAGGATCAAATTGTTCACCTAGAGAGCGAGTCCGTCTTTCTAGTGTCTACGCAGTCTCCGATGTGGAATTTTCCCGGTTTTGACGGTTATTTCTCCTTGTTATGAACTCACGGGAGCATTCTGTGGTAGCTTCCTGCAGCAGCGTCTCTCTGCGTCTCTCTCTCTCTCTCTCTGCCGCACGTTCCCAGCTTGACGCTGAGAGGGCGGGACGTATTCTGCTTTAACCAATAGAATCACATACTTGGTCTGTTCTACTAAACGTGTTCTATTATAATTAGTTTGAATGCAGTATGCATTCAAACTATTGTTTTCCTGTTTCTCTTTATTATTAGTTTGAATGCAGTATGCATTCAAACTATTGTTTTCCTGTTTCTCTTTATTCTTCTTCTTCCGTATTCCGTACGTTTTTTGATTTGTATCTAGTTCAACAGTTTTTCAGCTATTTCAGCAAATTTGGTATCAAACCGTTCAGCTCGTTCAGCTCTTTCCGGCTATGACTTTTGTTATTGATATCTTCAACCGTTTCCGAGATATTCAGCTTTTTCTGCGATTTTTCAGCCCATTGAAAT
>SSNS01001561.1:6193-18674 GCA_006937985.1 Aphyosemion australe | reverse complement strand
ATACAGCACTCTGGGAACAGCCTATTCGTTCAGAAATTTCTTTCTGTGTCTTACCCTCTTGCTTGAGGGTGTCAATGATGGCCTTCTGGACAGCAGTCAGGTCGCCAGTCTTACCCATGATTGCGGTTTTGAGTAATGAACCAGGCTGGGAGTTTTTAAAAGCCTCAGGAATCGTTTGCAGGTGTTTAGAGTTAATTAGTTGATTCAGATGATTAGGTTAAAAGCTCGTTTAGAGAACCTTTTCATGATATGCAAATTTTTTGAGATAGGAATTTTGGGTTTTCATGAGCTGTATGCCAAAATCATCAATATTAAAACCAATAAACGGCTTGAACTACTTCAGTTGTGTGTAATGAATCTAAAATATATGAAAGTCTAATGTTTATCAGTACATTACAGAAAATAATGAACTTTATCACAATATGCTAATTTTTTGAGAAGGACCTGTACTGATTAAACACGTTTTCTACACCTATAAAGATGAGGAGATCTCACATCCAGAGCCGCTGCTCCTCCTCTGAGAAAGGAGTCAGCTGAAGTAGTTTAGTTGTCTGACTACGTTGCGTCCTGGTAACCTCCCTTTGGAGAGTTTCCAGTCATGTCCTGCTGGGAGGAGACCAACGGGGTAGATCCAGAACTCATTGGACGTATAATAGATCCATTCTAGCATGGGAACACTTTGAGGCTCTCTAGAAGGAGCTGTTGGTCACAGGGAGATGGATATCTGACATTCCCTCCTGCATCTGCTACCTGCATGAAATGAATCTTAAAAGAATTCACTGTAGCTCAAAGTGCTGAAAAGGTTCCTGCTGGTTATGATCAAGGGCCAAACTCCCCCTTTAAAAGTTGAAGCCAACACGGAAGTGACAAAAACTGCTGTTCCCCCTTCATCCGGGCTTCATCGACCTCGTGTTAAAAGTCTTATCTGAACTTGACCATCAGTTGCATCAAGGGCTGAGCAATATGGCCTAAAATCAATATGATTGAGGAGTTCACCTCGATAATGATAAATGGACGATAACTACATGTATGCACAAAAACAAAAGTTGTCCACTAGATGGGGCTGTCACGTGTATTATGTTGAGTCACGTCATGTGACTCGAGGTGGTACAGCTTCTTAAAGGGACATGGAAGTCACCAACCTACACACCTCTTTTCATTTTTTTATTACCGAATTT
Organism: Aphyosemion australe; assembly: GCA_006937985.1. Taxonomy (NCBI): domain Eukaryota; kingdom Metazoa; phylum Chordata; class Actinopteri; order Cyprinodontiformes; family Nothobranchiidae; genus Aphyosemion; species Aphyosemion australe. Next base: position 17,496 of record SSNS01001561.1, on the reverse strand, counting down.
ATTGACATGGGAAAAATGATATCGGTTAGAGTCAGAAATTTTGATATCGATAAATTTTCGATTTATCGCTCTAGTTAAATTCTCTGTGTATTTGCATTCAGATGTTAATCGTGCAATTATTGGACAAAGTTGGAAAGCTGTGGTATTTATTGAACTAACAAACCATCCAAGAAGGCTCTGCTCCATTTTTAATCAGTAAGTAAAATAATTTTTCTGTACTTTAATTCGCTGTTTGAAAAGGGTCCGTTTAACATAACGCTGCTTGTCAAAAGTGGGTTGAAATATGACGTGTTGGTAGGGCTGACTGGGCACAAAAACTTGCGCTAACTGAGCTGACCGAAGCTATCGAAGGTTTGCAACTCACCGAGCTGCGGTGTTTCAGTGGTTTCCCTCAGAGAGCAGTCAGGACTGCAGGCATCAGCGCGATAAGACCTGGATCAGATATCTGTGAATCTGCCGCTCCTGTCTCCCGGAGGCAGCTGAACGACACGGCTGCCTGGCTCCCATTGCTGCACTGCGAGGCTGTAGTCGTGCTTGCTTCTTGTGGAGCTCTCTGAGGGAGACCACAGAAACACCGCAGCTCAGTGAGTTGATATGTGCTTCACATTAGAGTTGCTGAACTGTGTTTTTATGGCTAAAAGCGCCTGCAAACCTCCGTTAGCTTTGGTTAGCTCAGTTAGCTCGTAGTTGGGTGTCATGGCTAACCCACATCCTCACAGCCCCACTCTCAGCTCCACCTCTTTGCCCATTTTTGTATTGTCCGGGAGTGACAAGACATGATGTGACAAAGCCAAGATGGCGGGGGTGGGAACTGCCCATTGGGCTTCAATTCAGCTCTTCCTATAGGTGACGTCGTGGAGGGTTGGTCCATAATTGTTACAGTAGATGTAGATGTAGAGGGTGTCAGAACAGAGAGCATCACTGCTCAGATCCAGGTGTGTCTACACCACTGAATGGTCCTACAGATGTCATGTGACACTCAGTGTTTAAGGACTGAACTACATCAGTGAACACAGCATATTGTTGACGATTAGGTTGGTCATCATCACCAGGACAACAGAGCAACTCATGAGAGTCGTATTTTGAAACCTACCCCCTGGAGCTGACCCAGTTGACCTGCTTCAAGGTTTTACCTGTGGACTCCACAAACTGGTTCCAGAAAAAAAGGTGTGATGGTTTATCCAGAAGTCCCAGTCTCACAGCTTGGTGCTCAAACCCAGCATACCTTCAGGGTTTCATAGGAGTCCATGACTCAATGGTTCAGGTGTCTTTTAGTATCAGTGGGGTCAGTGGTTCTGACTGTTTGGTGTATATGGTAGTTATGAGATCATGTGTTTTGATGGTGCAGGGGAAGCTGCAGCCCTTCCTGTTGGTAGCTGCTCAGACTCTGGAGAGCTTTGTCAAGTCTCTGGATGATGACATTAAAGCTGAAGACCCTAACTCCCATGAGCACCAGTTTGTGTTGGGTCTGGTTGGAACTATCACCAGTGAGCTCCTTTACACTCTCACCAAACACCTGAACATATTTTCCATGATGTCACCTGACATCTGAGTTCTTCTTATTTGTCATCTATCAGACGTAGCAGCTGTGACATGTGGGAGGGACTTCCTGTCCATCTCAGGACACGTCTTACTGGATACTCTGATGAAGCTGCTGGACGTGATGAAGCCTGGTGTCTTTCCCAAACTCAAAGTGTATGTGTGACTGTGGTATTACACACCTGCACTGGTCCTGACACACCCACCTCATCTGGTTTAGACCTACTTTATTACAGCATCGACTCAGACATAAATAGGGCCAATTAAGTACTTTATTTCAATTTACACAATCAGATAAAACACACATGTATCACAGACTGAAGCTGATGCTTTTGTACACACAATTCAACAAGGTACACAACAATCACCAAGACAGGGATCAAAAATCTCAAAGACTTCATAATCTACACCTAATAACCATTTAACATTATAATAGTTTAAATCTATTCAGGGCCTTGTAATCACGATTAATCTTAAATTAATTACAGATGATAAATGTACAGTAACATGATATCTTCCATGTTTGAAATGCTCCTATAAGCTATAGGAGCACAAAAATATTTCCTTTCTGCAAATGTATGTCTGCTGTTGCAACAATCTAGCCCAGAAGTCTAGAGACCAACCGTAGCAGTAGCCAAAAGATTTTGCTCGATGGCTTGCCAGGCTAGCAACAATCCACTTTAATGATAAATACTGTCCAGAACGTACTACAGATAAATTCCTCTGTAGTTTCCATCTTCTCCCAACTTTTTCAGCTCTAAATCCATTTGTGAAATCAAATTGATCAGCTTTTAACTTTGTGTCAGACACAGATAACCTGGTCCTAATACTGAGCCCTGTGGAACACCACGGCTTATTCTTCTTAATTGCGATTCTGTATTATTGATTTTTGTGTGTTGGGATCTGAGGATGATTGATCAGTTTTAACGGTTAAGTGGTAACATTTCCTAGTATTTGGCAGCACTATTTAATGGTTACAGTAAGCTTTAATTTTCAGATCTGAGGAGACAGCCGTGAGAGGACTGGAGATTGTTGTCCTCTAGAGGCCAAATCTGTAGTCAGACTGGGTTTTATATTCTATTAATAAGAATGGATTATATTTATATAGTGATTGATATGTTGATGGGAAGGTTGTAAAGTTAAAGCTTCACTAGTTCTCACACTGGTGTGTGAAATTTGTTCTTCACATTTGACCTATCCCCTGGGGGAGCGGCGTGCTGCAGACACGGCCGCACTCAGGAACCATTTGATGGTTTAACCCCCCAATCAAACTTCCATAAAGCTGACTGTTTAATTTGTTTTAAATGCATTACTGGTTAAATTCCCTTGATGTTGTAAGTAGGGGCTCTCAGTATTTCTATATACTTGGTAAACCTGTATGGATACACGGATATTTTGTTTAATTAGCTAAAGAGCCCTGGCAGATGCACCCTGTTTTCAGTTTAACATGATTTTAATGAGCTTCAAATGCTTTTCAACAAAACTTGTAAGTATTTCCCGACTATTGGAACCTATAGCTTCAGTAACTTGTTAACAATAACATATATATCAGCTTTATTCCCTGGTGTTGTTCTGTGTAAACCATGCTAATGCGTGTACCAGCCCCCTCTACTGTAGTGACAGAGTAATATTGTGGCTGTGCTGCAGGTTGATGCTGATGACGTTGTATAATGTCAGCATCAGTGTTAAAGGACTGAAGTACATCAGTGAGAACAAAAGATTCATTCATCTTATCTGGACCCTGCTGGAAGGTGAGGAACCATAGTTTCACACGTCCACATATTTGTAGAAAACAAGATGAATGAGTGGTTAGGAAGTGTTCCGTCAGTCTGGTGTTACTTAAATAAGCACCTGAATGTAATTTTTTATTGGTGAAGTTACCAGGTTTGTATTAGTTAGATCGCTGTTTCAGACTTAATTAGGGTGTTTTTTTATGTCTGTCAGATGGACACTGGGAGGTGTGCCTCCACTGTCTGCGTCTCCTGCAGTCAGTGCTGCTAGAGGAGGACATACTGCTCCTCCTGGGCTCTTCTCTGCTGGATCCAGAGCTCCAGACCTGCGTCAGCCGGCTCACCTCCAATGTTCAGCCCAGCCTAAGAGCCACAGCTCAGCAGACTCTGGAGGACCTGCAGGCCCTTCAGCAGGCCCACCGCTCCCAGTGAGCAGAACTGTTCTGATTACTTCTGGTTCCAGACCTGGTGAGGTCAACAGAACCGGGTCCGTTCTTCTACCTGTTAGAGCCTCTTCATGTTAGGGTTCTGTGTTGCCACGGTGAAGAGAACATGTCTCTCGACACATGTTCATGTTCTGTAAAGACAACAAAAGAAGAGACTCTTGTGTATTAGCAATTAAAGTGTTTTAATATGAATGTTGTGAAACGGTTTGATTTTAAAATATTAAAGATGATGTTCACACTCTCACGGCTCTATGTCGGAACTTTATTAGTTCTGTGTTGCCAAGGTGGTGAGACATCACCTGAAAATAAACATTTAAGACAACAGCCTTTTGCAGGCTAAGGTCATGACAGGACAATTGGATAAATGGATATTTGTTTGGAGGGGTTGCATGAGAAATTCTCTGGTCTCTAAAACATCGTGATAGCAAGACTTTGCTTCTGAATGTCTACAGGACCAATGACCTTTGGACACACTGGACCAAAATACATATTTTTACTGATATTAAACTATGTTTGGTGGACACCAATCAGCACAAGCACCTCATCCCAGCTTAAAGCATGGTGGTGGGACCTTAAAGGAGCTGAGCAGAAAACTAGTGTCTGGTGCGTAGCATAACTTAGAAACAACAGTGATTGATTATAAAAGTAAGAATAACCTGATCGTACTGTCAGCTGATCTATTAAGAGATTTCATCACTTATTTTTCCGATTCTCATATCCATACACAGAAAAAGAACACTAAATGAATATAAGGAAGAATTCATCACTTCCAGTCTTTAACTAAGACCTGTTGAGATGAAAGAATAAATCCACAAAGTGTTTATGGTGTACAGCTTTATTGTAGGTTTCTTTAATATGAACCTCTCAGCAGGGTTCAGATATTCACTGAACAAGGTCTACACTACATTACAGGTTATATAGGAGACAAAGAAAAGGGTCAGCAGGGCCTCAGAGGATGTTACTGGTGGAGTATATGGGACAAGACACTTATCAGGATTATCCCCAACCATCTGTACTCTCAGGTAACAATCAGTAAAATAAAGTCTCAATGTGTCTCGTTTAATTTAGGACCATTTGCTCCTTGCTTATGAGCTGACTTATTATTCTCAATAACAATGAGGCTAGTAGCTGTAAGCATGAACTAAGAAGGACCTACAGAAGTAAAAGTGAGGAAGCAGATATCTTCTTAAAAGGTAGAGGAAGAATTCTGTAGTGGGTTATCCCAGACCAATCAGATTGTTTGGGAACTAAACCACATCGGAATCCATTACCCTCTAGGAGGATGAAGCAGCATTGGGCTTGTCGTCACGGGTAACAGGGATGTTGCGATCACTGCGACCAGATTCACTCCCTCCGCTGACCTTGGGCCCGGTCAGAGTCAGCATGCCATCAGCTGACAGGGTGCAGGTAATAGCTGATTGGTCAACACTGGAGGGGAGGCGGTAGCGGCGATGAAACTCACGAGCGATGTAACCATGGTCATCCTGAAAAACAATGTCATCGTTAAGACAGGGTCCAGGTGGTACACGATCAAACCGAGAAGGAAAATCTGGTTTTAGCTATATGGTCTTGTTTGTTATGGTTTTTATGTTGAGTCATCAGTCTGGTCCATGAACTCATACATGAGGACTACTCACAATGAAAACAGAATATCAACACATAAAGTATGATCAACCATTTCAACCATTGAGCTGTTAGTTTAGGGGAGTAAAGTGAACCCCTTACACTGGAGTAAGAGACCCACCCTGACCATGTTTAAGACTGCTTGTAGGATGACCCCAGCTGGGCTGTATAGAAAAGTGTATAATATGCTTTAAACAAGTCTAATTTTACTGGAACAGAACAAAATTTAAAGTATGAGCTTGTAGCACGTTTCTATATACCATCATCACTCACTACTGAGTAAATCTATTAGGTCACAGGAGGAAAAGTTGACCACAGCGTGTGCTTTAGGATAAATTCACTCTCCCAAGCTGGATGAGAACAATTCCTTGAGTTTGTTCCAACAGGACTAGACTTCTCTAGATCAAGCAGTGTTTATTGCTGAGTCTAATTTGAACAGAAATAGCCTTAAAGAAGACTATCATTAACCCTATTTGAGTCTAGTTCTTATGCAAGTCTCATTCCTTTCACAATGGCACAATCTAGATTTGAATGAATAGAATAATCTCTTTCCTAACATATACAGATATGAAAGATATATAGGGACTATTGTGTTGGGCTGGAAAACAACAGAATCATATTGAAGTAAAATTTAATGTTGCACAGACTAGATTAGAAGTAACTGTGACTTGTAGACTGAGATTAGTGGCTTTTATTGTGAGATGTCCAATAGTATCCAATCTTTTAGACATCAGTGCTTGTAACCTACCGTCACATTTGTATTTTTTTGGCTTCTTGAAACATAAATTGTAAAAACTAGCAAACATGTCAAGTAACTTGTAGTTTTTAGATATTTTCCACCAAGTATTATTATTTATGTCTATTTATTAGTAGGTTCTTTATTTCATGTGCTAAGTGCTATATTTATTTAAAGGTTTTTGCCAGTTATGAATCAGAGAAGTGTGCACCATGCATTACAGAAATCCGTGGTTTCACTAAACATCTGTGAAGGAAAAGAGGAGCACTACCTGTCTTTCTCCATGCTTGCCCTGGATCTCCACGTAGTCTTCAGTCACCTTCACACTGAGCTCCTCGGGAGAAAAGTGCTTGACGTCCAGGTAGACTGTAAACTTGTCCCTGTCAGACCTCACCTGAGGGGCATACAGTGTAAGAGCATCTTATGTTATAATGCTTTTATCATTTCATGACTTTATGGAGCACAGCAGAAAGTATGCTTCAGTGTATTTAAACTCAAAACTAGCACATTACTTAGCATTAGATGAAAGAGCACTTCATTGACCAAATACGTGTAGATCTTATGTAGTAAACATGATGTCAGCATCACAATGCTGTTACCTGAGAGACGCCAGAGTTGGAGGAATCCAAATAGTTGCGGAACAGTGAATGTCTGTAATAGGGGCTGATGGTAGAAGACGCATAGGGGAAAAAGTCGTAGTCAAACATTCCCTCTCCAAAAAACTGGTCAAAGAGTCGGGCGGGGTAGAAGGAGCCCAGGGCGCGTCTGAACCAGGGGTGTTGGATGGCAATATCCATAGTGACGACGAGAGATAGTTTGATCTCGTTGTTCTAGGTGTGGCTCAGTTTTGCAGAAATATCTGCTCAGTTCAGAGTCCAGAAGGTCAAGTGATGGAAATAAAGCAAGATTTGGAGAAAGGAATGACCATTTAAGCAGTGAGGGAAGAATGTTTCCACGGTGCTTAGTTCCACAGCTGAGTCCTCTTTATATACCTGATAGCTAGAAAGAGAGGCTTTAACCACGATCCCTCTGGAATGGCATTATCTCATGGTGAGTTGGGCCTTGTCAGCAGAATCAGGGATGATTTGGGGGGGGCACCTCCTCTACAGCCAGACCTTGGAACGACCCAATGCCCCCCTCACAAAAAATACAACCAGGGCTGCCAAAACAAACCCAGCTTGATGGAGAGGAGGGTGGAATAGGGCATGGCAGAGACAAAAAGGCCAGGAAGCTAACTAAAGACACTGGGTGTGTTTACCTGAGTGGTAATTCATGTAACAAACACACACATATCTGCTCAGTCAGGAGCATAATACTGCAGCATTGTGCTGCCTGTCTGGCTGGGTGCAGGGAGATTTAGATACAATGCTTCCCAGGATCAATGGGCCAACACCAACTGAAACAAGTTAATGAGAACATACAGCAATGGTGGAAAGTAAGCACACATCTCTAGAGTATTCAGGTGTCCAGGAGAAAAATAAATATCTGAAGGAAGTAATGGTTGCTGCTCATCATCTGGAAAAGACTTACAAAAAAAGCATTGACTGATTGTTCTTCTCAGAGGTAGAAATCCCACAAAGGTCACCATGAGGTCAGATCAAGCAATCTTCAGAGAAACTTGCAAAAATGTCCTTTGGACAGACAAGATCAAATAGGGCATTTTTTTTTTTGCTATAATGCACAGCAAATGAATAAAACTGAAACATAAATGATACCAGCAGCCAGCACTTTGGAGGAGGGCTGATGATTTGGAAACCCAACACCTGTAGAGGGACTGGACTTTCCTACTCCAGAGTTTCCCAGGAAGAGAAGTGTTTGGTATTCTTCTCAGATCAAAAAACCAACACCTAAGACCTCCTAAGCTGTCCATCTCAAGGATAAGGGGTCCTCTTTTGTAGACGTTAAAGTTAGGAAAGAGAATACAAATTGTTTTACACAAGAGTGAAGTAGCTACTGTAACATCTGGGACAAAGTGATACCACAGCTACCTGCCATCTTGGACGTTCAGTCTAGAAGTCTCCATTGCAAAAGGGAAGGTAGTCTCATTCAATACTTGCTTTAGTTAAATTGTAAAGATACCAGCTAAATTTTATGAAAAAAAGTGACATTAGATATCAAACATTGACTTTAAGCATCAACTACTTTTGTTCTACTGCCCTTCTGGGGAGTGTCTTTCAAGATGCCTTTACACAAAAATACCATGCACCAAGTTATTATGTGAACTCTAAAGTGAGTTTCCCATGTCCCTGGCTCCATCACCTCTGGCTTCCCATTGTCTGCATTATTATTACAGGGCTTTGGCCAGCCAGCACAGGGGGCTTAGCAGCACCATGCATCCACAGGCCAAGAGCAACTGGACCAGGCAGCAAGGGTTAGGGTGTTTTAGGGGCAGCTTGGGCAGACTGCTGGGTTCGAGGCTGTTAGCAGCTACAGACCGGACATAAACGCAATGAGACTGGCTGCAATTCAGCAGAATCAGCATTCTGAGTTTTTATCAATGGGACAGACAATGCCTGAGTGCTCTGTGTTTCCACAGCTCTGAAAAGCTGTTTTGGCCAACACCTTGGTAACCTGGCAGAATGGAATTGCTAAAGAAAATCCACTGATCTTTCAAATGTCTAACGAGCACAGAAGAAGGGAAAGAATTTATGTTATGTGCTACTTTCAAAACATCACTGAATAGCAGCTACCAGGAAATATTAAGTTGTAATAACTATCTTTAAAACACAATGTCATAGTTAAAGGTTGAATATGGAGCAATCTAATAAAAATATATAGTTTTTAAAACATAGTACCTCCACGGGCGTTTAGAGGTGTGCAGAATGAAGGTACAGTATTTCCTTTAAAAGCTAGATTTTAATTAAAAAATAATCAAATATTTATTTTGACGGGCACAACACTGGGTTTATGTTTACATCTACGAGCCAATAGAGGGCGCCATTGCAGGTTTCCAAATACGGTAAACAGTCCGCTCGGCACAGTGAGGCTGGCACTATGGAAAATGACGGACACGGCAAGTCAAGCAGCTGCTTCTGAGCCCAGAAGATGTCGCTATCCTTCTCAGAAGAGGAGCGACCATAAAAGATCTAAAACCAGAGTGAGGTTAGGTCGTCACTGGACATGGTGCTGGCTGCTCACTTCACGTATCGGCAGCGAACCTGGCATCCCGACAGCTGGAAACCTTTGTTCTATTGTTGCAACTACAACCTCCACACACTAGATGTCACTTTGGTGTTCGTGTTCCATATTCCACCTTTAATATGTCTTGTTGAAATGATGATTACACATTTTATGAAGGAATTTAATGTAAGTCTGAAAATCAACAAGTGGCCAGTAAATCTGAAGGATCTTACCTGGCCCTTGTCATTGATTGTGTGTTTCTCTTCTCTTTTAATATCACATCCTCAAACAATGTTAGTCTTGGTTTGATCTAAAGGTCAGTCACTAATTGTTAGGTGCTATGGTGTATATGTAAAAACAACTCTCAGTCTACAGTTTTTCTTTCACATGGGTGCTCTTTCACTTCAAGCCCTAGTCCTCTACAAGAGGCCTGGTACTTTGAGGGTCCTTCTTAGCATCTAGAACTGATACCTTCTAAGGGCCAGCAGTAGCTCAGGAGGTTGAGCGGGTTGTCCAGTAACCAGAAGATTGCAGGTTCGATATCAGCTCCTGCTGTAGATTGCTGCTGTTGTGTCCTTGGGCAAGACACCTAACCCACCTTGCCTGCTGGTGGTGGTCAGAGGGACCAGTGGCGCCAGTGTCAGTGCGCCCTAGGGCAGCTGTGGCCACATAGCTCATCATCACCAGTGTGTGAATGGATGGATGACTGATTGTGTTGTGAAGCACCTTGGGGGGTTGTAGAACCCTAAGAAGGCGCTATACAAATACAGGCCATTTACCATTTAGCATTCTGGAAAGGGATAAATGTTCCTGGGATTTGTGGGAGCCTTTCTCCCAGTTTGGGTGGTCACAACTGTGAGTGCTCTAATGACCTCTGGCCCTACTGGTCTTGACTTTCCACAACTGCTCTAGTTCTTCTTTCAACCTTTGCTGTTTCTCCATCTTCTTATGTTTCTTTATCCTGATGTTCCTGTCACTTGGGATGTCTTCATCTATCACCACCACTTATTCTGTAGTTTGTCGACCTCCATGATTTCCAGTTGGTTAGCCATCTCCTGTTTGTCAGACTGGATCTGTCACTTTCCACCACTGATTGTGGAGACACCCACTCTGACTGTAGAACCTCTAATCCATATTGGACTCAGATGTTCTTTTACACTATTCTAGCCACTTAGGTATGGTGTTTAGTTTATTTTGCCTACATCTTACATCCTGCTATTATGTTCTGAACTTATGTTTTGCCCTGCCTGCATTTTGGGCCGTGTTTGGTGTGGTAGAACCCATCTTGGGTCATGTCTAGAGCGGTAGTTGCTGTTGTGCAAAGCACCAGCTCTTGATCAGGGTAGGGCTATATCTCACTATGAAGGTTTCTTCTGCTCTCCTGTACCACACAGCCTAAGACACTGATTTACTCCAGGATCTACAGTGCCTTGCAAAAGTATTAATACCTCTTAAACTTTTACATATTTTTACATCTAACAACCACAAACTTAAATGTTTTTGTTGAGATTCTGTGATAGAAAAACACAAAGAAGCACATAATTGTGAAGTGGAATGAAATTGATACATGATTTTCAAAACTTTAATTGAAAAAAACCCTGAAAAGTGTGGTGTATTTGTATTCAGCCCAGCTGCAACAATCCTTTGTAAAGCTACCTTTCACTGAAATTACAGCTTCAAGTCTTTTGGGGGTATGTCTCTACCAGCCTTGCAGATCTAGATACTGAATCTTTTGCCCATTCTTTACTCCAAAATAGCTCAAGCACACCCACATTGGATGGAGAGCGTCTGTGAACAGCAGTTTTCAAGCCTTGCCACAGATGCTCAATAGGATTTAGGTCTGGACTTTGAGTTACACATGAATATTCTTTAATCGTCCCATTTTAGCTCTGACGGCTGCCAGGGCTTGTGTGTTGATGACATGGACCTTGTGAAGCACTTTGTGATTTTTCTTTCTGTAATAAGTAAATAAATAAACTTTACATACTCACTTATTTGTTCTTACCTTACTTTATTTTTCTTCTTGGTCCTTGACCAGTTGAACCCTCAGTGGCATCTCTAATGACAGAAATGAAGGAATTTGGGAAATAACCCAATTACCCACTGCAT
>SSNS01001560.1:0-16151 GCA_006937985.1 Aphyosemion australe | reverse complement strand
CACGGATGAAAAACAAACAAAAAAGTCTGGGATGCTTGGATTGAATTAAGAATGAATTCTGAATTAATTTGTCAAATATGGTGGGTCAGTAAATTTTTTTTGTTACTTTGGGGTTACAGTTTATAAGTCTTTTTTCAAGTCTCATGGTGCTTCCTAGTTCTTAATCTGTTTTGGTTCCTCATTGTACAAAGTCATTATATGGAGTAACCTGCTGGCCTCCCAATGTCACCCATGCTTGATACTTGTTACTGCTGCTTATTCACCTGCACCTGAGGTCCAACTTACCTGTACCAACATGTATATTATATCATGTTTCTCATAGCAAACTTAGCAAGTCTTTAGCTTTCTCTCTAAAATGACAAATTATATACGATCTCATTTTATTCCTTAAGAGACTCTCAGATGATGAGGTGTCAGATGATGGATATGTTGTTTTGCAGTAATTAAAATATGCACTTTAACACATTCCCTGGTGTTGTTTATCACCAAACTCAGAGTATAATCACATCAGACTACAAGGCTGTCTATACACAACTCAGAGCAGCTACTGTGCTTTCCCCTCCTCAGCATCTGAGACGTGATTTTTTTCTATTTAAACGCCTCCCCCAACGTGTCAGCTAGAAATGAGTAACACCTCAAGCAGAGATTATATCAGGAATAGAGAGCGACAGGAAGAATGGTTTCATGTGAAAGAGCTGGGATTTGGGGTTTGTTGGATGGAGCGATAGAGAGACAGAGTGAGATAATACTCTGATGCTGTGATGATCTCTAAGACTGAGAGCTATTCCCATAGATAACAGAACCTACAAGTTAGTGAGAAATACATCTGTTTGTTGCCTGAAGGCGGGTGTGAAAGCCTGTCTGCGTGTAAGTGAAGGAGGTGTGGGGGGTGCGAGTTGATGGATGGATATGTGCTCTTCTCTGAGTGGAAAGCACTCGCAGCTCTGTAGCTTTCATTTTTATGGCAGTTTATATTAGAAATAGACCAGTGTGTATGTGTGTGTGTTGTGAGTGAAAAATGTTTGATTGTGAGATAAAGTTAATGTCTGCAACATGGAGACAGAATGAAGAACGGTGGGACATGAAGGACACAGGATTACAGTTTAATATAGAAAGTGTGTCTAGTAATAAAGCGAAAGGCATCGGGTGGAACTACCTCGTTTGCTTCCTTTTTATTTGAAGAGATAATCCCTCGTTCAAGACAATTATGGAAAAATTGTGCAAAAACAATTCAACACATACTTTTATATTTGTTTCTGAACACTGAACGTTTTTCACAAAACAAGCTAAGCATGCCTTTAACCCTCCCGCTGTCCTATTGGGTGACCCCACCAGGAAAGGTGACGTTTGAGCAGGGTGTGATTGTTTATCCCTTGGGGTCCATGTGGCAGAGGTGAGGACTGAGCACCACCTCACCCCTGCCACGTGGACCCCAAGGGATAAACAATCACACCCTGCTCAAACGTCACCTTTCCTGGTGGGGTCACCCAATAGGACAGCGGGAGGGTTAAGAGGTAAATGTCCAGAGGCGCCCCCTGAAATTTTTGAGAAGGGTGGCCAGACAGGCCAGAGAAAAATTTGGGGTGGCACACCAAATTGGTCCTCCCTGGCAAACGAAAAGAAATCTCCCCATAACCAAAGATATTACATCTTTCTCAGAACTAGTTTAACTGGCCTTAAAACAGTAGCGCTCTAATGAACGAATAACCGAATATATACTGGAGTTTGGTAAGTATTTGTTGAATACGCCATCGGTGGTGAATAAGTAGTACTAGGTAAGTATGGTATAGACATAGTTGGAAGGTAGGTCATAGCTGGCTAAGTATTTTGAATGACAGGTGAGTGATGTGGGTTATTTTCAACCACACTAACTGTTGCCTGTGTACACAGTGATGGCTGACCCAGGAAAACGTATGTGAACACCTGACGCGGTCTTCGATCTCGCGTTGACCTTCTGACCTCTGTGTGTTCCACTTGTTCCTGATCAGACATTGGATTGTCTCCAAGTTCCTCTTCTGCTTAGTCAGTAGCAAGTCCATCTCTCTCATCTTTGTTTGACTCCTCTTCCTGTGTATGAGGTGTGGAAGGTCCCTCCACTTCTCCTTCTGGTGAGTAGTGGGTTCCATCTGGTACATCCTCTCTCAAGTGTACTTCTGGTCCATTTGTCCACTTCCCTGTGTTCTCCTGTAATGCTCTCAGCTGACGTGACAGTTGTTGCTCACTACTCGGTTTCTGCACTGGTTGTTCAACAGGTATTCTCAACCAGTAACCTGAACAGCGTCCTCCATCAGAGTCACGTTTGGTATCCTGGCTGTCCATGGTTGGTTCTTGGGTTTGTACCGGTCCATTTCTGGGTACTCTCTTTCTCCGTGGATTTTGACACTTTTTGTCATTCAGGAGGTGCACACATCTCAACAGGTAGATAATTTACTAATAACAGGAGATTACGATGCAGTGTACGCGTCCTCTTGTCTCCACTCTCAGGATGGACAATGTATACTGGACTTTGGCCTAGCTGTTCTTTCATGATGTAAACAGTCTTGTCCCAATAGGATCTCAACTTGCCAGGCCCTCCACGTTCACTGAGGTTTCTCACTAGAACTCGATCTCCTGGCTGCAACACAACACCTTTTACTTTCTTGTCATACGCCACATTTCCTCTTGCGCTGGACTTCTTACTGGCAATGCGGTAGGCTTCTGACATGCGCTTCACCCATTTCTCTGCAAACCCTCTAGGTGAGTTTGGTTCTTCTTCTTCTGGTAATCCGAATAACAAATCCACCGGAAGGTGGGGATTCCGTCCATACATCAAGTAAAAAGGCGAGTATCCAGTGGCTTCATGGCGTGTACAATTATATGCATGCACCATATGATCTTTCCACCGCAACTTCCCGGCGTCCGGCAGTGTCCTCAGCATTTGCAAAATGGTTCTGTTGAATCTCTCGGCGGGGTTACTTTGCGGATGGTATGGGGACGTGCGTGAATGACCCACCCCAGACAGGTTTTGAAGTCTCTTAAACAGTTCATTCTTGAATTCACGTCCCTGGTCGTTATGTAATTTCTGTGGGTATCCAAACCGGGGAATGAAATCCTGAAAGATGCGCTCAGCTGCTGTGCATCCACTTTTGTTTTTCGTAGGATAAGCCTGAGCAAATCTTGTAAAGTGGTCGACTACAACCAAGATGTACTCGTAACCTCCCACGCTTGTCTCCAAATGTAAATAGTCAACACACACCAGTCCTAAAGGAGAACTGGTGGTTATACTACTCATGGGGGCACGAACATGAGTAACAGGCTTTTTCGACATGATACAAGAACATTTCTGTGTGACATACATCTCCACCTCTTTGGCCAGGAAGGGCCAATAGAATATATCTTGGGCTAGATGAAGTACTCTTTCAGTACCCACATGTCCCATTTTGTCATGTAGATGTTGCAGGGCTAACCTTTGGTACTTCTCAGGTAGAACTAGCTGTTTTCTTTCTCCTGTCCTTCGGTACAGGAGACCGTCTTCCAGACACAGTTTAGTCCATTCATGTAGAAGCTTCTGGGCTGTTCTACTCACTGAGATGTCTCTGAAGCCGTCGTGTTGAGAGCGGCGATCCAGGCGACGTCATTCTCCTGGGCGATATGACTCCCATCCCATGCAGCCCGAACAGCCTCATCTGAAAAAGTCTCAGTACATTCATGTACATACTTCTCCATATCCAATGGTAACCGTGATAAGGTATCTGCGCCCGTGTTAGCTTTTCCAGGCCTATATTTTATGTCGAATCGGAAGTCAGAAAGTTCTCCAACCCATCTGTACCCAACTGCATTATGCCTTGCTGTGCTCATAATGTAGGTTAGGGGATTGTTATCAGTGTAAATGGTGAAATGGGGTGCGTAATACAAATAATCTCTGAATTTTTCGCATACGGCCCATTTCAGCGCAAGGAACTCTAACTTCCCACTATGTAACCGATAGTTACGTTCAGCTTGTGTCAAAGTCTGCGAGCCATAACCTATGACATGTAACTTGCCATTCTGGTTTTGATAAAGGACGGCTCCCAACCCCTTATCCGACGCATCTGTATGCAATGTGAAGGGCACGTTAAAGTCGGGATAAGCTAGTACAGGCGGACTAGTAAGGAGAGTAACTAGTTTTTCCAAGGCTTCCTGTTGTTTAATAGTCCATGTGACAGGCTCTTTTGAATGGAGCTGAGTGCGTTTGCTGTTCTTACATATGGGGTTTAACACTCTGCCTGATTTTGTCTGTAACAACTCATAGATTGGCCCAGCTATTCTGGAGAAATCCTGGATGTGTAACGGTAATACCCCAAGAACCCTGTTAATTTACGTACATCCCCCACAGTCTCTGGTGTCTTGTGTGTGAGTGTTTTCACAGCTTCAAGGTCACGTGGATTGATCTTTACTCCTTCGGCAGAAACAATCCTTCCCACGTACCTTACTTCACTTCTGAACAACTCACATTTTTCTGGTCGTAACTTTACTCCATGTTGTTGTAGCGCACGCAGCACCTTACGGAGGCATTCCACATGTTCATCAAATGTTTTGGCGTAGCACAATATATCATCCAAATAAGGAATACAGCATTTGTCCCGGAGGGGACCGAGCATCTCTTCCATACTCCGTTGGAAGGCGGCTGGAGCATTTGTGAGTCCGAAGGGGATGTGGACCCACTCATACAGACCCCAAGGAGTGGTAAAGGCAGTAAACGGTCGGGACCCCTCAGCAACAAAGCCCTGGTGGTACACCTTTCCCTGGTCCAAGATGCTAAACCAGGCATATCCACCGAGGGAATCTGTCAAATCCTGTATTCTAGGCAGTGGATGTCGATCTGGAACCATTTTCTTATTCAGGAGTCTGTAGTCAATATATAAACGCAAACTGCCATCTTTTTTTCTCACACAGACAACTGGGGCAGCATACGGGGATGTAGACTTTACAATCCATCCTTTCAACAACAGTTCTTGTATGTAGTCTTTCACTTCCTGAAAAAGCGGTTTTGGTATTGATGAGTAGGCCCTCTGAACAGGTATGTTGTCACTCAGGTTGATCGACATTTGCAAGGTAGGTATGCAACCAATGTCGGTAATGCCTTGAGCAAAAGCACCAGCTTCTTCACACAGCATTTTGTTTACTTTTTCTTGTTGCTCGGTTGTAAGATGACTTAGATCCACTGGAGGTTGCCATGATGATGAATCAGTGACAGGAGTGGAAGCACTGCTGACCGTCACCATGGGTTCCGGTCCTGCAAACTCTCCAGGTGAGTCCATTTCCACCACTTTGTCAAAGCTTTGAATACTACCCAGGGATGTTTTCCTTGGCAACGTCACTGAGGGTCTTGTGTTATTCCCCAGAGGTACTAATACGTAAGAGTGCTTGGTGTGGTGTACTTCTACCAGTCCCTCCCCAACGTCTAGTGCAGCAAGATGATCGTTACTCTCATCAGGTTCAAAGAGGAAAACAGTTTCTGATAAGTTCATGTTTGGTGAGACATTACATTTAACCCATGCAATTTGGCCTGCTGGAATCATTGTGTCACATCTGCCGGTGCGTAGTCTCTCATTGAGATCAATGGGGGCTCCTGTTTGAATGAAATTTACCAGGAGTTCTGCTTTTTCAGCTGGGATTGATATGGCATTGCAGAGAAGGCTTATCATCGTTGTAACAAGTCTCTCTGGCTGTTTTTGAATCACTTCCTCTAGCACGTTGAATCCCAATATTGGTCTTTCCAGTGTAAAACTGCTGACGAGGAAGGGTACTGTGATTGACAAGCTGGGGTTGACATGCCCCGGGAGATTCACTGTTATGGCTACCCAACCTTCAAATGGGAGACTGTCGCCATTTACGGCATACAGTGTCAGGTCATCCTCTTCATCAATGATCTCACTGATTGGCCTAATGTCCATGTCAGGCAGGTATTTGGTTTTCCACTCTTTGTCAATAATACTTACTTGGGCCCCAGTATCTAGTAATGCGCTAATCGCTAAGCCATTTAGGTTACACTGGGTGAGTGCCCTTTTCACAATCAGTTTTGCTAGTTTTTTACTCTTAACATCAGGTGGGTTCGCAGCCAATGCGTGCACATGTTTGCTTTCAACTTGTCGTTCATTTTCCGCAATGCTGGGTTTTCTTGTTGCAGGTTGGGACATCGATGGGGTTCCGGTCACTGTTTGTCCCGTGACAGAGACCGACTCCAGTTTCCCTGACACGTTAGCTTCCTCAGGCAACCCACTGCTCTGTGCCCCTCTACTCCACAGTAAAAGCAGTGCAGGCAATCAGTCCTTTGCTCTGAAAGACACGTAACACACCCATGTCGTTTTGGCCTCTGATAATTTGCTCCACTTGTTGTGCACTGACTTGTTTGCTGCGCCTGCAAATGCTCAACCATGCTCGTTAGCTTATCCACTTTTTCCACCAGCTGTTGCATCATGTCCATTCTTTTCTCCGGTTGCTTGTTCATGCAAAGGTCCGGCTTTGTAGGAGCATTCTGTGAAGCATTAACCTCTACCGTTGTGTTCTGCACATGTGCATTCTTGTGTCGGGTTGCTGCGCCTAAACGTCGCTTTCTTTCACTCTCATCACTCATCATTTTTTATAGGTGTTTGAGTATCGTTTCATCAGCTACTGAAGAGTCAGCTAATAACGGTTTTAACTCCCTCCGAACATCACTGTGTTTATGCCCCAGCCCCTGGTATACTGTACGGAGAAACACATCTTGAACTGTGCTGGGAGAATATTTTACATCGGCGGTCAGATGTTTAGAAGCCAGTAAAATTTTCTGTTTTAGACCTATGACTCGATAAAGAAATTGTTGGGGTGTTTCGTTATCATTTTGTTTCGCGCACATCAGTTCTTGGAACAGTTCAGTATTGTTCTGTTTACCAAGATGAGAATGCAGAAAATCTTTCAGCTCACCCACTGTCAGTTCATCTTTATTCATTGGCATATCTTTGAAATTACCAGATTTAATTGCCCTCAAAACAGCTCGAACTATTTCCGCATTGCTAAACTGTTCTTTAAATCCTTCCTCAATCTGTCGGCAAATGTTATTGTAACTATTGTCAGATCCCTGATCTCCGATCTGGCCACCTTGGATTTTGAACTCTCGCCGATGAAGATAAGAGATCCCTAAGCGACAGGACTTTCTCCTGAGTTAGACATTCACGACTTTCGACCCTGTCAGGCGATTTAGGAAGTGCAGGCTGAACGGTAGGCTGAGTAGCGGAAATAGGGAGAAACTGTGATATTTTCCTGCTCAACTCCTCATAGCTACTTAGCAAACTCTGTATTTCTCATTGAGATTCACCTTTTGATTTGCAGCGCTGTCAACCCCTTCATTTGCAGGTAAGTTAGTGTTAGTGTTATTATTTTGACTCAACTCTTTGTCTGCTAGCTGCGTATCTGGGGAAAGAGCACCAGAATCCTTTTCACTACCCTGAATAATTTGTTCAATCACATCATGCAGCTCCAACAGGTGTGACATCCCTGCATCCTCAGACTCCAACATTTCTTTACCATTTATGACGTAACTAATGTACTGAAAACAACTGTCCTCATCCTCGGAAGTAAGACGTGACAGCTCTGCTCCTGGCATGGACCCAAGTGACTTAGCAAGCTGGGACAGTTTCTCTTGTGGAAGAGTGAGCAGGCCTCTCCTGATGATCCGCACCAGACTTCTCCTCTCACCGTCTGCCATGGCTGTCCCCTTCTTCTTTCACCTGGTCACTCATGCACGGGTTACGCTTCACTCGTCGTCCTTGACAGGCCTCCCTCTAACAGCAGCCGATAGACCGGGCACCCTCTGGACTGGTCTGGTCTCTGTTCATTGCAGGTTTCATCAGGGCTCACCAGTACAAGTCCCCGTACGGGCCACCAAAAACTGTTGCAGGTATTAGGCCGGCACCATTACCACTAACAGCTATTTTTTATTTGAAGAACGTCTGGAAACCTGAAATGCAAATAAAGAGACGGAGACATCAAAATGGAGCGATTTCTGTGAACTGCTGCTCCGGAATGACAGTAAACCGGACACAGAGCTCCACTAGCTGTCTCGCCCCCCCACTGCCACCCTGTGGAGCAGAACGGTATTGCGCTGCACACTTTCCTACTGTTTTCTTTTTTAAAGTCTCACTCAATTAAAATACAAATGTTACAACAAACTTATGTGACCACACTTGGTGGGCGTCACAGTAACTCTGGGAGAGTTTAGCCTGTGGCGATGCTCCTTTATTCTTTTTGATTAAAAAAAACAATATGCATCTAAAACTCAAATTTGAGAAACACAAACATTTCAGAAAATTACATTTCAGTCATTTAAAATTTTATTTCAAAATTTATTTTCAAATTTGATCTTTTTTTCATTTGCCTGATGCTGTCTTCACAAAAAACTATGGCGATATAAACTTTTTTTTGAAAATGGTGAGCAGCAGAAACATATATACATTTTTAAAAATTGTGATTATTTATTTATTCATTAATTGTGTATTATTTTATTGGGTTTTACATTTATGTCTTGATTAAATGAGATGAATTTATGGTTTGAGTGAACATTAACATGATTTATTAAGAACACTGGTCTCCCCTGGGGTGGCCAGCAATTTTCTAGGGGTGGCCATGGGGGCACCACTGTAATTGTCTGCAGCTTCACATAGTTTTAGTAAGATGGAGTTCATCTTTAGAAAATATATTTAGAGATTTTCTCTAGGTTGAATTCATTTGCACCTCAAAACAAGTCTTTATGTTGATAAGAAAACAATGTGCTTGATACGAGTTTAAACTGACTTATTTTGAATTATATGTTTATAAGAAATTATCTGGGTTTCACCAAGTAACTTTTTTTGCTGTTGTTTTCAATGTAGATCAAATCTGTTACTAATTATAAACCAATTTCATGCTTTTTGAAAGTGTTTCTCTCACATTTACATGAATTATTTTAAACCATTAGTAATTTTTAAAAAAGTTTTTTTTATTTAAAGTTTTAACATATTTTTAAAAGAACATACAACATAAAACAAGACATGGAACAAAACCACCCACCCTGCTACACTGGATTAAATTAAAGAACAAACACAAATAAGGTTTCAGGTTGATGCCATATTATATAAATACACACCTTCAAAAAGAAACAAAAGGACAGTCCCACAATATTCGACAGAAGAAAGAAAAAACAATCACAAAAAATCAGCAGAAGGCACATCAGTAAAGCATAAACAACGATCAAACAACATACAATTTCCCCACTGACCCATTTAGTCTTTGCCTAATATGTTCCAGATGAATGTGAGCCATACTTTCACTGACTCAGTGACTGTACGCTGGCAGATGGGAGTCTTTCCATCTGGATAGTGTAAGGAGCAAAAGGTCATCATGCCCAACTGGCATATGTCCATAGAAGCCTCCTCTGTGACAACTCCAAACAAAGCAGTCAAAGGGTCTAGGTGCACAGTGATCCCACAAATCTTGGAGAGTGCATCAAAAATAGACCACCAATATCTCTGTAGCTTTGAGCAGGTCCAGAACATATGAATGCAACCAATGCAAATGATGCACTGCTTTGAACTGGATAACACTGTGTCTTACATAAATCGAAGATTTATTGATGTTTCATAGAACTCTGTCCCAGACCTCCTCTGATAATCCAACACCCAGGTCCAGCTCCCATTTCTGTTTAAAAACATCCAAACTGGTTCAATGGTGTTAGCTGAGCCGGGTATAAAGTTTACTCAGAACTCTCTGAGTAGACGTCCAACAATCCAAGATCTAATCGAGTAGAGTCCGAGACGGGCACAGTAGAAAACACTCAGAGTTAGATATGACAAAGTGTCTCGGTTGTAAGTACCTAAAGAACTGCGAGTTATGGGCATGACATTTGACCACCAGTTGTTCAAAGGAGGCAAATGTACCATCAACATATAAGTCATAGAGGGAATGTATGCCATTAGTAGACCATTCATTAAAGGCCTCCTCAGACACAGCAGGAATAACCCTGTGGTTCTTTGTCACAGGTTCAGTAAGACCAAAAGACCATCTACACTGATTCCACATCTCAATTGTCTGAACAACAATGGGATTGGCCGAGTATGAAGATATGTGGAAAGGGTAACAAGAGTATAGCTAGGGGTGAACTAGCAACAAACGAGTCCATCTCTACAGCCACCCAACTCAGCACCCCCCCCCCCCCCCCCCCCCCCTGCCAGAACAGTAATGCATTACTATTAGAAGCCCAGTAGTAAAACATAAAATTAGAAAACACCATGCCACCCATATCACGAGGCAATTACATCTTTTTAAACCATTAGCTATTCTAATTCATTGCTGTTGAGTGAAATGATCTGGATTTTCTGTCCCTTTAAAAATCTTCAGAGGCTCATTTCAAATTTTAGATTTGACATTACTGGTATGCTTAACCAACCAGCCAACCAACAAACATAAACATATATTGCACTCTTCCAAAATATATTGGACTCTTCCAGTAATATTTGAAAAATGTTAGAAAGTGTCGATCGTCAACCGACTACTGGAGAGACAACATGCATTTGGGGGCCACACAAAAGAAATCAGAGCCACAAATGGCCACACTTTGGACATGCCTGGTTTAGCAAGCTTCAAACATAGAGTTAGTATTGGGCTAAAACATCAGGGAATGGAACTCAGCCCAAGTGTACATACCTTTAATAGGCAAATTGCTGTTGCATCCATTTATGTACGTGTGCAAGAACTGATTTTGAAAGGGTTTCTCTCTCTTTTTTTTAATAGCAAATTTAAACCACTTCAGATAAAGGGCCAAGATGTAGAGTCAACTGAAGCATGAAGATGGGACCAACTCAATGAATCAGATTGTTTTAAATCTGAGGGGTGCATATCATTATCATAGTTTGCTTTTAGAGGCTTTGATTATTTTTTTAAACCAAGATACAGATGCAGGGCACCTACATACCTACATACAGGGCATCTCAGTTTAAAACTAACCACAATTTAGCCTAAGGCCTCAAATAGGTCTAACGGTCTCATTCCCAAAACACTAAAAAGGTGGTAGATATTCTCAACTGAGGTCATGAAGACAAACACGAATCCATCTGTGATACAACATGTAAAGTATTTATGCTTTAATCTCATTGCTAGATGTTCCACTAGGGTGAAAAAGTAGGCAGCATGCTGAGCAAAGTGGGTAGCAGCTGCAGCTGTGGAATAAATATAACAAAGAGTGACATAAGATTTTGCTGCTGAAATCTGCCGCCTGGATAGGAAGGGTACATGCGACAGATGGAATGTGGAGTTCGAAGCTAATCGAGTAAGAAGCAGCAGTGAGGATGTGCTGACTGACTAAAGTAGCTGGAGGCTCATCTTCATTGATTGAATGACCAAAATGGGCACATATAGAAAATAATATATTTACTATCTGTATGCATTGTTACTTTTTTAGTTGTAAAAAAGCAGAACATGTTTAGATATAAGGGACACAGACCTGCAGTGATTTTGGGTATGGCATTTAAAAAGGAAGTACATGAGGGTCTTCAGCCGTCGCGTTCAGTTTTCTAGGCAAAGGTCAGGCACCAGAAGAAGGCTGAGGATGTGAAAAGGTCAAAGCCTTTTGAAAACCACTTTGTAAACAAGCAGAACATATCTGATCCCTTCTCTGGTCCAACATTGTACTTCATGTGAAGACATGATGGATTGAGGATAAAAACTTACATATTATTTAAAAAAATGTGTAAAGCCTTTAAAGAAGTCATTTTGTTCAGATTAGTAAACCACAATGTTAGAGCACTTGTTCACCGTCGGCCTAGATGTTAATGTGACATTTAAACCACAGTAGGGTGTCTTGACTTTCACATTTACATGAACTCTATGTCCTAAATTTCTGTTAAAATGTATTTACTAAACATCTGATGTCAGATCTGATGACTTTGAAAGTGTGTGTGAATGGGTGAATGACTGACTGTAGTGTAAAGCACTGTGGAGTCCTCTGACTCAGAAAGGTGCTGTTCATGTGTTCAAGTGCAGCAGGTCATTTAACATTTACCATATTAGAGGTTCAGCAAACAACGTGATGTTGCAGTAGAGGCAAATCTCTGTTGAGATTATAAATCAAAAGGCCCAACAGCATGATCATTTGTAGAGGTCAATCCAGTTTGTTGATGCTTTACAGATTTTCATGTCCATCCTGTTGCTTAAAAATTTAAAGAAGTTCACTAAGAAAACTTTTCTACTTGTTATTTTCGAAATTGGTCGCTCTGTGTTTCACATGCAGGCTGAACGTAAAAATAGTCTACTTTTATTCCCTGCGATAGACTGCAATAGAAAATCGATGGGGAACGATCGGATTAGAAAAGCCAGTCAGATCTATGTCGCACTGAAAAATTAACATTCATGGACTCACACATTTTGGTTTGTGACGCGAAAGGCTGTTGTTGGTTTAGCGCCCAGGAAACAGCAAAGAACGTCTCAGCTAGTGGAAGCTAACCGTTAGCATTAGCAACTCCACAACACAGCAGAACTCCTTCAGGCTTGTGTTATTTGTGGAGATAAAGCATCAGCGTTGGAAAGCAAACGGACACAGTGGTAGAGTTGACTTTCTGTTGACCAATCAGAGGCGAGATGTCCAAATATCAGGAAATAAGACTCCAAATCCTGCCGTCTGCTGCCACTTTCTCCTCCAGCTGACCTCTACGTCCTCAATAAGGAGCAACAGAGCTTTTTTACTCCAGAGAACAATTTACAAGGCATTCATTCCTACTAGAGACCACTGGGAGCAGAGGGAGGTGGAGTGTACAGAGGGGACTACTGTCGTTAGAGAACTTCTCCCTGGCCCTGCCTCCCACATGCCTCCATCTGAAAGGCTAGGTTATCCTGAGTTATCTCTGTAGTTATGCTGCTATAGGCTTAGACTGCTGGAGGACATACTGACCACTTTCCACACTCTGCTACTCTCTTCTACCACCACTCTCTAATTGCATTATTTCCTGTTATTCCAGCTGTTAACTTTATTTTCTCTCTAAGTGTTTTTCTCCCCAGAAGAAGCTACACTGGCGTTCTGCTGAGCTGTGGTTGCCTCATGGAGGGGGCCATCGGCTGGCACACTGCTGCCAACCACCTAACATTCTCCCTCTCCTGATATTACATCTTACTTTCTTTAACATAGAATGTGCTACTATTAGTTCACCTATTGAATTAATTATAGATTCACTCAGATAAAGACAATAAAGTTTCTCTTACTCTTACTAAATAGAACTTCTACTAAGAAATCACAGTGTAGCCATAGAAACACTACTTGATATATGTGGTGTGTGTGTGTGTGTGTGTGTGTGTGTGTGTGTGTGGGTGTGGGTGTGGGGTGTGCCTGTGCCTGCTCTGTCTTCTCAACCCCCAGTGAGCCGTAGCGGATGGCTGCTCATACTGAGCCAGGATCCTCTGGAGGTTTCTTCCTGTTAAAAGGGAGTTTTCCTTCCCACTGTCGCTAAATGCTTGCTTAGTATGAGGATTGTACCAACACAATGACACTAGTCAGTGTCTTGATGCAATCTGCTGGGTCCCTTATATAGGAAACTTTTTTACTGATTGGCTTATGAACTGAACTGTATTGAAATGTTTACTTTGTGAAGTGCCTTGAGACGACTCTTGTCGTGATTTGGCGCTATATAAATAAACTGAATTGAATTGAATTGAATTGCAAACAAATTAAAATATGTTTAAACTTGACCTTTAAATGATTTTCAGATTTATCTTGTTGCAGTTTCTATAGCAAAATGGGAGGTGGATGGGATCTATCAGTCAGCTTTGGCCAGAACTTCTGGTCTCAGACTTGTTTAAAAACCTTAATGACCAGGAACCCCAATTTACAAATAATTCAATACAAAATTCTACACACAGTACATTATATAGGTAATTAGATGTTCAGGATGGGGTTTACGTCGTCTGACACCTGTTCACACTGCACAGACAACACTCCGGACAATAATATCTACGCACTGTGGACTTGCCCACCGGTTCATAGGTTCTTGTGCTGAGTATGTGAAGACCTGTCAAAGTGTCTGAAATGTGATATCCCAACTTCCCCCTCACTTTGCTTGCTGGGAAACCTGGATGACGTCCCTATGGAAACTAATTTGGTTCACGTGGTTCTGACTGCCGTATGTATCACTAAGAAAGCTATCCTCATAAACTGGAAAAATAAAAATAATCTTTGCATTAACCAGTATAGAAATCTTTTGTTAGACCATATTACACTTGAGACAGCCTCTGCCTCCACATCAAATCAATCTCTCTGGGCTCCTTTGATCGGTTCCATCACACAGCGATGATGGAGGGTCATTGATTTTGTCCTGAAGGATGCTGTGGTTGAGTGGGGGAGGATCTGAGTTTGGAGCATCCTAGGGTTCCCTAGGGGTGGGTTTGTTGGGGGGTCTGGCGCAGGGGAGCTGCTTCCCCATTCTGGGGGTGCTTGGGTGACCTTGGGGGGTGTCCTTCTGGTGGCCGTGTGTGGGGCCTTGGGTGGTCTTGACGGTGGCCACAGGTCGCTGCCTGAAAGCCAGCTGGCTCCCTGGGAGGGCTTAGACCCCCCAGTCTTTCCTCCCCATCCTCAGACATTTCCCTCCCCCTGCTCCAGCACATCACTACACACACATGCACATAGGGCCTTTGGTTGTGGGCAAGTTCAGGGGGTGTGGGTATGGCTCCGCAGTGGTGACCTGTGCCCCAAAATTAATTTGCAAATTAAACACTTCCACTAACAACATCATGCAAATGCACACTTAGGGCCTCGGGGATGAGCACACTTGACGGCACCTGGAGAGGGGGATGACTCAGTCTCGCCTCGGGTGCCAGTGCCCACTTCCAATTTTAAGCTGCACCTAGACACTAATGGTTCTGGAGGGGAATTGGGGTTGTGCGCTGACACCAGCTGGTGTAGGCCGGACGATATGTGCGCTGCCCCCCCATCAGCAAAATGCACTCTAACAACATGCGTCAACACTATATTAGAGCAGGCAGAGGGAGACTAGGGGTCTTCTCACACCCTTGTTCTTGGTTCGCTGCCTGGGGCTGGAGGCTAGGGGTGGGAGCTGGCCGTCTGGTTGGGGTCTGGGGTGGTGGGTCGATTTGCCAGTCCAAACAAATTGCAGTCAAATGCAAAATAGAAATGCTGCTTGATGTTGTCTTCCTAAAGCGTGTGTCCATATAGCACAGCAAAATAAAGCACTTTCTTTCACATAGGCTTTATTTAATAGTTTGTTTAGCAATGTTTTTCCACTATGAGAACCAAACAGAGGACACCTGCTCTCAAATTTTCATTCAATGCACTCAAAACATCTCAGCCTCACAGCTGTCGTGCTGTTTGATGTTTCACAGAGTACAGATTGGAATAAACAGACACAGAGAAAGCAAGTTCCAGCTCCACTTTTCTGTGGTTTTCAGGGGGACAAGTTCTACCTGAGTGATTGGTACCTGTGCGACACCAATGTCTTTGTGAAAAGTTCAAAGGTTCTAATTAGAAACTCTCAGAGAAGAAACAAACACACACGCACACACGCACGCACGTACACACACACACACACACACACACACACACACACACACACACACACACACACACACACACACACACACACACACACACACACACTCCTCATTAGAAATCTCTGGGAAAAAAAGATGACAGTGCTCAAAATAGATTAAAATGAACTAGATAAATTGCATTTCTTGCAGAAATACGTTTGAATGCTTTATTGCTGAATACGATAGCTGAAACAGCTGAATTGAAGCTAAAACTAAGCTTAATTGTCAAAATGTGCTGAATGTATTTGAAGTTTTAGGAGCAAAAATTGCTAAAAAGTTTTTAAAAGCCCAAAAAGTAAGTAGAGAATAGAGAAAAAAATCCGAACCAGCAGAAAACTGAAATCTCTAAACATAGTTTAAAAAACTGAGTAGCTAAAATGTTTAAACAGCTCATATTTGAGTATAAGTAGTTAAATTTTCACAATTAGTTGAATTGTGAAATTAGCAGGATATGCTGAATTTTGAAACTGATAGCTGAGTAGCTGAACTGAAATAAGCAGTTTTCTGCTGCGAAAATTTAGCGTAATTGTAAAAATGAGCTGAAAAGATTGAAAGATTTAGGAGCAAATAATCACTAACAAGTGTATTAA